>JAIGNY010002720.1:0-235000 GCA_020152595.1 Chiridota heheva | reverse complement strand
GAAAACATCATGGGCTTCATGGATTTGTTGTACCCATTCGAGACACAAAGACACATTTACCTTTTCCAGGAATCGTTGTTGGAGACATGGGTGCAAAGTGTGGTATGGATGGAGTGGATAATGGGTAAATGTTTTTTAATTCATTTCAGGTAGTCTAAGTGAGGTGGAACCCCCAATTTTCTTCAGGAAGGCTCATAATGCCTTTCGTGCCTTCCAACAATTTTTCATTTTCTAATTTAAAAATGCCTTGTCTGTTTTCGTTTGCAACAATGTACGATGTAAATATAAGCTTGTATTGATTTTCTGAGATTTAGATGATAGTTTTGGGGAAATGTTTGAAAATTGAATCTGATGAGCGTAATTTTCTCAAACATTTCTGACAAACATCACATCATGGTTAACATCACTTTTATGTGTTTGATGGTAAAGTAAATCACTATTTCCTGAATTGAGAGTAAATGGAATGGAACACTTTTGCTTTCTCTCTAATTTAGTGATTATTCGATGTGATTCACGATTCACTATTTCTTTCACAGATTTATGATGTTCCACCATTATCGAGTTAGAAAAGAATCCTTGATAAACATAACTGGAGATATCACACCTAATGGAACATTTATTCCATTGGTTAAGGTAAAGAAATAATTCAGCAGGTTTACAATATATCTTTATACGGCGGGAAGGAGCAAATGATTTTGTCATGTATAAAGTTTAAATAATAAGCCTAAGCACGAACTTGCAGACAAACCGCTTTGTCAATTAGGCTACAAACTGATAAATGTAGTCATTAATTTTTGATTATAGAATGCGACCAAAGTCATGGATATTCAAATGACAACCCCTACATGGGTATACTAATTCAATCTAATAGGCACGTCTTAGATCACTTACCATTGTTATTATAATTATCAGCGACAGCTTTCGTTATTTTCTTTGTTTTCGATATAAATCAGTCCGTTAACCCTTACTCTACCAGCACTATTTTGAAAATGCGCTCGGGAGGCGGGGCCAAAGACGGGGCACCCAAAACGGCGATAATATCGCCGCGTGGTAGAGTAAGGGTTAAGCAAGACGTGATTATTGAAGGGTCCTCTGTCTTCCAGGCAGAAAAGTCGGGCCCCTTTCGCTGTCGGGACCCGCTGGGCCGCCCACCGGGATCATGCTGCCTATATTTTCGGGTGGGCGCATATGTTGCGGGTTGATTAACCCTTACTCTACCAGCACTATTTTGAAAATGCGCTCGGGAGGCGGGGCCAAAGACGGGGCACCCAAAACGGCGATAATATCGCCGCGTGGTAGAGTAAGGGTTAAGCAAGACGTGATTATTGAAGGGTCCTCTGTCTTCCAGGCAGAAAAGTCGGGCCCCTTTCGCTGTCGGGACCCGCTGGGCCGCCCACCGGGATCATGCTGCCTATATTTTCGGGTGGGCGCATATGTTGCGGGTTGATTAACCCTTACTCTACCAGCACTATTTTGAAAATGCGCTCGGGAGGCGGGGCCAAAGACGGGGCACCCAAAACGGCGATAATATCGCCGCGTGGTAGAGTAAGGGTTAATGCAATGTTGAAGAATACGTATCTTGAAAAGTTTTAATTTTTTTTGTGAAATTTATTTTTTCTGGCAACATTTTAATGTGTGTACGTCCCAAAGTCTCATACGAACATATTATTGTAAGAAAAAACAATAATTCCAAAGTAATATTCCAAAGTTTGTCGATTGGGGGCGTTTATGGACGTCTTTTCCCCTCGCATTGTTTCTATTGTTGTACCCGTGCAGGATCCCTCCAAAAGATTCAGCACAACAATGGGAGCTCTTGGCACTGGTAGAGTCAGTATCACTCGAAGAAGCTGTGAGAAGATGATTGCTGCTCTTACTATTGCGATCCGGTATTCAGCAGTTAGAAAACAATTTGGGCCAACTAAAGGGGAGGAGCTACCTGTTCTTGAGTATCAAATGCAGGTAATCAAATGTATTCTGTGCATGTTTTAGATATTTTCAATGAGAAGAACGGCTGCTTTTTTAAAAGTAATGAACTCCGGACCCGCTGTTTTCATTTTCTTTCCGTATTTGTATCCACTTTGCTGGACCTTCTCAAGCTTTCGCCTATTCTTAGCTTCCCAGATATTAAATTAAATGACTCCTACAACAAACAAACAATAATACTTATTGGCAGTGATTTGATTATCAATCAAAAATCATCATATGCTATATTTAAGGCGAGTTGAGATAAGCAAATTGTGTTTGTAGTATTCATTAATTGTTAATGATAACAATACCTGTATTTATAGTAACACTGTAGATTAATCGATTGTGTTTAACATCTCTTTTATGATCTAATGACTAGCCAAATAAGAGTACTTTTGAAATATTTGGCAGGTGGGTATTTAACAAAAAAATTGTTGAATATTTTAATCCTCCGCCTAAAATCTCCAGCATAACTACTGTAACCTTTGCATAATCAAAATATGAATAATAAACAAACAATGATAAGCTGCAGTAGAAGCATAGAAACGCATCAATGCAATATATAAGAAGATCAGTAGCAATTATTTATTATACTTATTATATATTTTTTGCTGTTTAAAGCAATGGCGTCTCCTCCCATACCTATCAGCTTCATATGCTCTACACGTGTTCCAGACAAAACTGAGTAAAATAGAGTTTAACAATAACAGAGACATTGAGAGGGGAGAGGTGACAGAAAAACAGGTAAGAGTTCTATGTTTATATTACAATTACGTAGTTTTCTCCATACCGTACGAGGGATTATTTAAGCATACTAAATTGTTGACATAAGTAACATTGTGAATTACTGCAACATAAAGGATTTTTGTCCGGGCATTTGTGTTTTACAGTCTCAGGCAAATCATATCCAAACTTCTTACATCGATTTAGTTGGATGTATTAGGTAAGAATATATCACCATCTTGTTAGGTTTATGTTATGTGATTTTCATGTTTTAAATTGATAAGGAAGGCATCACAAGGAAATGCACACAATAGCATCAGCCTCTAAGCCTTGGGCTAGTTGGACCGCCATGAGATGCATCCAGGAGTGCAGGGAGGCATGTGGAGGACATGGGTACCTCTGGGGTAAGATTTGCTGTATTTCAGCATTTAAATGCTTACAGCTATTGCGAAAAAGCTATATATGATATCAGACTTCATTCCCTTCCATTGGTTCGTATAGAAACCGTTAAGAAACTATTATGACGTCACTTTAATTTTATAACTATTTTTCAATCAGGCAAAAATGTAATTCCAAAGAGAAATAAAATGGTACAACACTGCTTTGAAGATTTTGTGTATTGCATTGCCTGGATTTAGGATTAGCATTTTGATTAAAACGCTGAGCCCAAACCGAAACCCAGACCCCCTAGAACCTTAACCCCAAGTCCTTCTCAACTATTGTCGAAAATTACATTCCTGTAGGTATTGCTCTGCAGATATTGCTTTGTTATATGCAATCATACACGTATGAAAATTAAGTTCTAATTAAGTTCAATTAAGTTTCAATATCATTTTTTTCCTTCTGTTTCTATAAAACTTCAGTACGTACAGTACCATTTCAAAACGGTTTGTTCATTTGCATTTGCATATTTCCTTTGCTATTGGCAGATTTTACCACATACATCGCCAATCTAATTTACTCATCAACAGTGACGATTTTTTTACAGATTTAGTCGCTAATGAATCATAGTTTAACTTGGGGTATACAATCATGACATCGTGAACAGTTTGCAATAAATCTTTAAGTAGTATTTATTTTGAATATTTTTCTAGTTAGTGGACTTGGTGATCTACGCAATTACTGTGATCCTTTGCTGACGTTTGAAGGGGACAACAATGTTTTACAACAACAGACAGGCAATAAGCTGCTTAATGCTGCTGCGCATGTTGAAAAAGGTACCATAAAAACATACATTGTATAAAACACCTTTAAAGTGTGAATGTTAATTGAATCTATTCATTAATCTGACTCTAAGATCCCAATGATACCATTAGCATCAGTAGATAAATAGGCTTCAAAATAATTTAAAATTGAATAAACTAAATCTCAAATCATGGCAATCAATCATTGTAAGCAAACCAACATTTCAGACCTTATTTATTCAAAAAATGTAAACATTAAGATAGGAATTATCTCTGTTTTATTTGCAAATATTAATTTATCTCTAAAACAACCATTCTTTAACCTAAAATCATTCATAGGTAATTTTTTTTAGAATAGATTAAGCAAACTATAAGGCGTATTCGAACGCTCATTGTGAAGAAATGTAAATCATCATGCAATCATAATTTACATGTCAAACGTATCACATCATTGTCTTTACTTATTCTTAGGAGAAAAGATTTCCTCCCCAATTGGATCAATGAAGTTTATCAATAACATGAAATCAATTCTGCAGTCACAATTTGTCCCTATAACGGAAGATGAAATTTTGGATCCAAGAGGTAAATAGTTTGTTGTTGATGCCGTTTACTACGTGAAATGTTATGCTATTTCCATAATCGGACCATTTTAACGCAGTCCGACTTATTTTTGGCGTAACCGGATGAGAGCACATGACTCTTCCTTGATATGACGCCAGTCCATCGCAGGTTAACTCCCAAGCAGTCATGGTACTTATTTACAAATGAGTAGACTGGTGCATATAGAGTTAAGTGCCTTGCTCAAGAACACAACACAGCACTCGCGACGGGAGTCGCACCCGGTACCTTTTGCAATACAAGCATATGACTCCTTAACCAATGAATACCATCATATTAGATAACGGACCCAAAGAATTTCAACATAAACACCTGCTTTTAAGTTTGATATATTCGTAATTAACAGTCGTGAAAAGCAACGACCAAAATTTACTTCATACATTATCCTACGTACTGTATAGCACATTGAACATATTTCAGAAATGGAACGTATAGGTCTATAAGTCAATTACCACGTGGTATGAATTTCGCAACTCGGAGTTTTGAAATAGCCTATTGTAGCTTAGGACAACTGACAGTGTCTGATTAATCAGGGCGGTAGGTTCTTTCCCAAAACCACCTTCCTCCAAAGAAGTAAATAAAATACACACACAAATGTAAAAAGGATTATATTTTTGCCGATGATCTGTTATTTTCTTTCTAAAATATCTTGGAGCTAATGGTAAAACCGTATCATTAAAATTATAGCCAGCTCCTACCACTCCTTTCCTTTTCATATTGCAGATTATCGTAAGTCATATAATAATAATGAGTCTCTAAAAGCTACTAAAGCTGTCTGAAAAAATTAGGTCTTTGGAAAGAAAAATATCAATCTTAATTTCATATGTTAAACATATCGGTGTTAAAAATTAGAAATTGAGCAAAAATAGATCATCATCGAAAACTATTTGCATTTAACAGTCACTTGGCATTGTAAACAATTTACAATGTACAACTATCAAATGAATCTTGTGAAACGTTCGGAAATAGCTCCAATAAAGCATACGAGGTTAATCAAAACCATCAAAACCCTTAAATAGGCTCTTTTTAGTTTGGCCGCCCCTCTATGAACCACTGCACCAGTTTGGCCGCCCCTCTATGAACCACTGCACCAATTTGGCCGCCCCTCTATGAACCACTGCACCAGTTTGGCCGCCCCTCTATGAACCACTGCACCAGTTTGGCCGCCCCTCTATGAACCACTGCACCCCATACTAAGTGAAAATCCATAGAAAGTATTGACGATATACGTTAAAAGGAGCGCTAAACCGAAAGGTTAGGGCGCTCGTTTGGGAGAATTTTACAGGTATAATGATTTTTGGAAGACCCTTAAAAATACGCTCTCACTTTCCGGTCTAGTGATTCTTTAATGGAAACTCGGGCACATCAGGACGGATACAATTATTGAAATGTTCCTAAGATACCATCTTTGAAAATATTTACAGTAGCGCGTGTTCAAAGTAAATATATGCATCGATAATAGGCCTATGAGTAATGATAGGTGAGAAAATTTTCCAGATTTCAGTAACAAATTTTAAAGAGGTATGATATTTTCGTTACATAAGCTATTTTGATTCTTTTCTTCTCTTCGATTTTGGACTTTTCTGACGTTATTTTATTTCTCAGTTTCTATATTCGCATATGAGTGGCTTGTCTGCTATCTACTGGAAACAGAGTTCTACAAAAATGAAAAGGCTACTTAATTCGGGCATGGACAGATTTACTGCTAGGAACAATTGCCAGGTTTATCACTTGCGCAGCTTATCCATGGCTTTTATTGAGGTAAACTGAAAAAAAGGTCATCTAATTAAAATGACCACGACTATAAATTATATAGATATTATACATATTCAGTCTTATACATATTATTATACATATTATTATTTTTATTAATATTATTATCATTATCATTATTATAATTATTATCATTATTATTATTATTATTATTACTATTATTTTTATTATTAATATTATTATTATTATAATTATTATTATTATTATTATATTTGATAATATTATTATTATTATTATTATTGTCGACGTTGTCATCGTCATCGTCATCGTCATCGTCATCGTCATCGTTATCATCATCATCATCGTCGTCGTCGTCATCATCATCATCAAAGGTCAGAGGTCAAATATTTTAATTTAAACGGTAAATTTTGGTCGGTCGCATATTTTGAAAAATCGTAAGTGCAAGGTTTCAAATAATACTGGTGTTGCATTTTGTTGGAAAAACGTAATTGCTATTGTATTCATGTTTGGTTGGTTGGTGGAGTTTTTAACTTGGTGGGTTAATAGAGGGAGAGTTATGCCGGATTATGTCCCACATATTAAAGTATATTGCACTTAAAAGGTCAAAGGTCAGATGTCAAGCAATATACAAAATTATATATTTTACGTCATATTTCCTGGAAAAAATATTTTATTATTTTTCAAAGTATTATGTGGCAGAGGCGAAAGGGTCCGCAACTCCGTGGATTACCATCTTGTCTAAATTATATTAATGAGTAGTATTAAATACAATGTGGGTGGCTAGTTGAATTTATACAGCATCCTCTTGCAAGGTGCAACGTCGAGCGTCCAATGCTTAAAACTATAAAATTGTGTTTTTGCTTTTTAATACATCTCATGACAAATTGACAATGAACATATGAGGAAGTTGGTAATTTTTAGTAGCTTTAACTAAATAATCCCAATACCAGAGTATATATAGAAAACTATTGTTTATGCAATTTAAATCAATTTATTGAAATATTTTACTGTTTGTATCACATTTCACAGCTTACAATTTTAAGGGAATTCTACAACTTCAATAGAAATCCTTCAATTCCACGAGAGTGTTTCACCGTTCTTAAACAGCTTTGCTCCCTGTTTGGTCTGTGGAGTATAGAAAAACATATGGATGTGTTCTATGAAGGTAGATACCTCATTAATTATATCATATTGCAATTTATATAGCGCCTTTTGCCAGGGCCTCAAATCGTTATACCCAATTAGCCATCAAATAAGTTCTCGGCTGTTGCACGAGTCACGTACAGGAACATGGGTTTGACTGGTCCAGGATGGACCAGGAAGGGAAGTGAATGAACAACGCGTTTTCACGCTTCTCTTCTCGAATAGTGTTTAGATAACCAGGCAGGGTGTGACTGTCCTGCCATCGGGACCGACGGATTAACTTCTCCTCCGAAGGACGGCGAACGCCACTTCTCATTGTCAATTCTCTAAACAGCCTGACAGCAGGGAGCAGGAGCTACAAACGACGTACTTCCGCTTTGATGTTAGCATAGACTTAACCAAGGATTGTACCCGGTACCTCCAGCATCTCGGTACCTCCAGCATCTCAGTCGTACGCTCTACCATGTCTACCAACTGAGCTACCTATTCCCTAAAGAAGAACACGTGCGGCACCTTACTTTGATAATTACTTTGATAAAAATGATACAACAATGTATTTGTAATACGGATATAATAAACACCACAATTATTACCACACCTATTTTACAAGAATTAAACCACGTGTGTATCTTGAAATTCCTTTATCATTTAGATAGTTATGCAATCAGATGCAAAGTTTAATCATATGTGAATTTTCTGCTGCATCCTGTCATAACTGGGTAAGGTATATTGAACCAGGGATTTGTTAACATTACATTAAGCTCACCGCGAGCTCATGAGTGAAGAAGGAAACCGGTTCAACAATATGTGATGCAGAGAAGGAGAAACATAAAGGAATGGTTTAAATTTTTTGCGAGGATATGATATAAAGTACTTCCCTATTTGGAAACCCAACATTTACCCCTTCATATTAGGTTGTGCTCAATTGTTGTTTTAGTTTTTGAAAATGCAAATTAGTGGAGCGTTTGACTGTTGAAGATGATGAACGCCGTTGATCAACTAATATCAACTTTTCAACTATTCTTCAAATGATGCACATAGAGCCTCACCAACAGAACTGTATATCTTCCGACAAAGTTTCAATGTCCCAATTGTTAATGACTCTGCAACCCTAGACTTAAGCTATATAGCCACGTACAAACAGTGTGATGTGCACAGACCCTGTCATATTTAAGATCAAGATACAACCACCATTACTTCATTCATATGTTTTCATGTATAGCTAAATATCTATCCATAGGTGGTTACTTCAATGGCAGCGGTCCTTCACGATTGGTCAAAAACACTATTCTGAGTTTATGTTCCAGTATCAGTGATAATGCTGTCTCATTGATGGATGTATTGGCACTCCCGGATGTCGTATTAAATTCTCCTCTTGGATATGACGATGGAAAGGTGAGTCATATGGATATCAATTTTGTAAAGTGGTTATTGTGACTTGCTTGTCATTTTTTGTTTTTATCCACCAAAAGAGTTATTGGGAAATCATTTAAATATACTCTTTCTCAAGTATAGATAATCTGCAACTTATAACTTTATTGTCTATAACAATTTATCAAGGCAGTCATACAATGACGCTCCTCGCAACACGATCGTGGTATGCAAGTGGTTGCCAACTGACTAATATGCATGTGTGTGTGCAAGCGTGTGCAAGCTCTTTGGTGCCAGGTTGATAAGCGGAGATAAATAACTCCCCCTCTCAATTATATAATTTTGTTATTGTATTCCATCTTTAGAGTCATGACTGCATTGTGCTGTTATGTAAAGTCATTGTGAAAATATTCATCGATTATTCCAGAGAATAGAAATAATCCGTAATGTCAATTTTTGTGTCTATTCCAGGTATATGAAAGGCTGCATAGAGCTCTGCTGCAAACCCCTGGATGCTTAGAGAGACCATATTGGTGGAAGGAAGTTGTGCAAAAGCCATCTATTGGATCACTGGCTATCGCAAAGCTCTAAATAAAACCAGATACGTCAAATGAAGATACAACCAGTGCACAAAATCCGTAAAACTAATACACTAATTTTCTGCATTTCATTGTTCATAGAATTTTGTTACCGTAATCACATTTTGGCAAGTGATTGCTAAACAAGCCACTTGTCACATCTACTATTTCTTTCATTGTATATATTTTTTCATTGTATATATTTCTTTTAATGTTGACGTGAGCAAATTTGAATTAAAAAAACATTATTATATACAAAATTATAAGTTGACAGACTGTTTTCAGGTTCCTCAATTGTGTTAAGGACTTTTTATCTTGTACTGATTTTTATCGCATGCAAAATAATTAATGCAATAGGTAACATGGTTCTGAATCTCAAGACAAAAGTGATTTAAAACGTTGGATGTTACTGTATTTTAAATATAGAATTAGGTACATTCTTATTTCATTATTCACGAGGCAAATAATTTCTTACGCCATTCATAAACATCTATTTTGAAGGATGCAAAATTGTGAGAAACGTCCCTGCAAATAGTCATGTTTTATAGAAATAAAATAAGGGTCAATAGCATAATCAGACTTTAAAAGTTTATAAGAACGAAGACTATCGATTGTGTTCATTTCACTCTACCACTTTCGCATTTCATTATCCTTATCCAAGATCTTAGAATTTGCTTTAAGAACAGTTTATCATTTGCAACACCTTAATTAAGCTATACATGCACGAAATCAGACCAACAAAATCTATAAAGAATAATTTCAACCATAAATACCTATAACTATTTAACTTATCAGGCCAAATAAATTGCATTTAAATTACAGCTCCACTCGCGTAAAATGCTCAAACGAATGTAAGTAGCAAAGTTTCAATTATAGTATGTTATGTTGTTGCTGTCATGAACTAGGATTTATGTGTATCTAACAAGTAACTGTCTGAAATTACTAATTGGTAAATAGAAAACGAATCAATCAACTTTATTTGAATTACAAATTTACAAAATTAAATTGTGATAGTAAAATAATTCATAAGTATATGTCTATACGATAACTGCATTCTGAATAACTGAACAAATAGTCTCAGATCCTACGCACATTCCATTTTAAAGTGTATCGGTCGATGTACGTTCAACCCTTTTCTTTTCATCTAAGTCATAATCATTTCTTCTTTTTAGTGTATGAATATCCTGTACGTTTGTGTCCGTTTGATCTGGGGCCAGGTGACTTGAAACAATGTCGAAGAGTTTTAAACAGAAATGCAAGCAGTTTTGCAACGGTGATTACCGATACTTCACAATGTATAATCCCAAAAGTCCTCATACAGCACTGAGAAGTGACTCCGTCTGAAATAATTAATTGAAGAATTAATTCAGTGGTCAAGCATGTCCATCTTATATGAAAGATGACTTCAAAAGAAACGAAATGGTGAAGAAAGCATTGGAAAATCTTATTCCGTTAAGGAGATATTCAAGTTTAAAGTTTGGTACCGTTTCTGTAGAAACGACCGAAATCAGACTAGTTGTATTGTCACAGCCTCAGATTGTTCAATGTATTTTAATGAAAGTTTATTTAATTTTGTCACTATTTAAATTATTTTTCCTCAAACTTTCTTCAGGTGGTATATTATGATTACTCTTCCTAGATTCTGTTTTGCTACTTTTTTGACAAATCCCATGATCTTTAAGAATTTTAAAATATGATAGAATACATAAAGACTTTAATCAATCTGAGGCTATGACATCACAACTAGTCTGATTTCAGTCGTTTCTACACAATGATACCAAACTCTAAACTTAAATATCTCCTTAACAGAATAATTTTTTGAATGTTTTCTTCACCATTTTGTTTCTTTTTAAGTCCTCTTTATATAAGATGAACATGCTTGACCACTGAACTAATCCATTAATCAATGTAAAAAAGAATTAAATGTATATACTAATTTGACTGCATTAATAACACATTTCATAAGTTACATGCATATATATTACGGATACCTGAATATATTATGTTAAATTCATTCAGCTTTTAAAAGTCATCAGATTTTGGATCATCTTCCTGTTCATTAATGACAGAAGTTAACCTTTGAATTCTTAACCGTGTTACGGCTCATCTTATGGCTTCTGTTGAAAATATGAAATCAACACACAACCCTTTTGGTCCCGAAGTCCCACGTTCTGCTAGAATGATTACTTGGTATAAGGAAGAGTAAAAGCTTAAGCATCAATATACAATATACAATATGCTCAGATTTAAAAATATATGTCCATGGACCGCTACAAAATAATTGCTCACCGTGTACGAGGGATCCTGTGGTATTTTTTGGTAATTAAATTCTTCAAAGTAGATCTTTACTCGTGCAACATTTTCCTAGAAGATAAAATTGAAGTATCAAAATATTATCATAATAATTTTGAAATACAATTGAAGTATTACAATACTTCTGGACTTTTTGTAAAATCGGTATTGTTGTTCTTTTGTTTACTTAATTAGGTATTTCGTATAATACATTGTGCAAGTCAATATATGTTGACTTAGCAAAACACGCAGAAATGTGGTACAAGTTCGAAATCTCTATTTTGTGGGAGAATGTACTAAAACAGGTGGCAGTTACCAGGGCAGAAACTTCTCATAAAAAAAAAGATGCTTCATAAAATTCGCAATCTGCACAAAATTAACATTAACTAACATACTTGGTTAGTTCTGAGCTTCGCAAACAGATAAGCGATATCGTTGCTTGCATCACTTAGCATTTGAAACAAAAGCCACTGTAAACAAAAAAGATTAATGAATATTACAATATAATAAATATGATTATAATGATTTATTTACTTTTTATTTATTCAATCAGAAGTAGGCCATCGGCCCATAGCCAGCAATCAAAGAATATATATATACATAAATTCTGAGGATCTTAGTTATTCACAGAAATATATACATAATGACTTCATGAGATGTTACCCCTACAAACAGCTCTTTTCGTCGAGAAGTTGCATTAAATAAAAAACAAAAAATAGCAATGTTATGGATAGCTTTTGTACGTTGCATGTTCATCACACAATTATGATATGAGGAGTTCAAAACAAGGTTTAGCAAAAACTTATTTATCGAATTAGACTATATTTCAATAAAACGTGGATGACAACAAGAGGAACAAAAATGGCTTTCTCTGTCAACTTTCTCATCCCTATTTCAATCTTTAATTTATGAAAGCAACTGAAATAAAATGGTTCATAAATCATAATGAAGAAAATTCTATCAAATGTAGCACAGAATGGAATGGCATGTAGGATATGTGGTGGGATGTCATAGTTTTTCTGGATTTTGTATCGTCAGCCAAATCTAGTTTGTCATACATTACTTTCTTGCGCAATGTTTTGCTTTAATGTTGCTTTGCACTTGCACATTTGTCATTCTGTTTGACACACATATTTTCGTAAGTAAGATGCTGGATTATAAGCCAACATGTAGTTCTGGGAATGTGTAGGGGTTTGAGAGGGGTAGGTTGGATTAGGCCTGAATTATATAATGAAAAATGTTTTTTCTCTGAAGACTGGTTTACGATAAATAGAGAGTAATTTGGAAGGTATATGACTAACAAAAATGCATCACGCTACAAAGATGATTTGTCATGTTTAAATCTTTCATTGACATTGGCAAGTCGGCCTCTACTTTCTTTGTTTCAGTTATAAAGAATACTGGCTATATCTTGTGCATAGTAAAAAGTTGTGAAAATTTAAACAAAGGGAAAGGTAAGTGCATCCTTCAGAACTATAGTAATTTCAAAACATCTGCCCCTATTAGACAGCCCCATTTTGGCATATACGTCCTCAATAAGCCCATTCTCTATGATAGCTATAAATAGTTGAGCATACTCTCTTTCCAACGGTTCTATTTAACTAATCTACTACTAATGATAGAATTTTCTTCATTTGTTTCTGCCAGAATTGCATGTTACGAACTTTTTCATAAAATAAGACAAGAATTATTCTCTATGCCTCACCTCACCTAGTCTCTTCAGGCCTCCTGGCCCATAAGGCTGCACTGCACTCCTCCACTGGCACTGGACTGTGTTATTTGCAACTTGTCTGGCTTCTGCCCACGAACTCCATCCCATCACATTCCTCTTCTTCTCGACTGTCCTTCTCCAGGTCGTTCTAGGACGACCAATTTTCCTTCTCCCCTCTGGTTTCCACGTCACAGCTGTCACACAGTGCTTAATAGTGCTCTTGAGCATCACATGACCAACCCACCTCCAATATCTTCTTTTTACTTCAGTGCTGATTTTGTCATGTTTAGTGATTCTCAGTATTTTATTGTTAGATATTACATATGGCCATCTAATCTTCAAAATTCTCCTGTAACATTTGAACATAAATGTATCCAGCTTTTTATTATCTGCTACATTAACTCTCCATGTCTCGCAACCATACAAGAGTACAGACTTAACAAGAGAGTTAAACAGTCGTATTTTTGTATATATTGAGAATGTTCTTGAGTGCCATATCTTATTTAATTTCATAAATGCTACTCTTGCTATAGAGATTCTGTTTTGGATATCTTCCTCGCCACCACCTTGTGCGCTTACTGTTGCACCAAGGTATCTGAACTTGTTTACTTCATTCATTCTCTATTGCGTTGATCATTATCTTGATGAAAACAAATTTGATAATATGTCTGAATTAGCTGCTCGATAAACTAACCTCATAGCGATCTGATGGCCAAGAAGTACTTGGTGGGTAGATGTTATAGACAGCCTCACCGTGAAAGATTTGTAAGAACGGGTATCCGTGAATTTAATCCGTAAAGAATCTGATAAAATCTTCTGTTTTAAATTACAAGGAAATGCTGGTATGAAATGGATGGTATTTCATTTAAGTATCGGAGGTCATAAAGTATATCTAGGTGTATTAGAGGTTTCATTCTTTTGTAGTTTTATTTCGGGAAGACAACAAACTTTATATTCAAGAGATTAGAATAATTGTCCCTTCAATGGTATTATAAATACCTTTAATTAAAATATGAATAAAATGATACACTTTGTCCTTTACTGTTAACCAAACTGAGTGACATTTCTCTAAATTTTAATAACTAGCTTTCATGCCATCAACCATTAATATTGTTGGTATTTACGAATTCTTCAACAATTACTTGAAAATAAAGTTGAAACAAAGTTTACTTACTTTCAAGGGGGAGGACAGTCGCATCCTAGGTCGTTATTATAGAATCTCGCTTCGATTGTTCGTTTACAAAGCCCTAGAACAATGAGAAATATATACCTGCATGCGGTTGAAGACAATTGAATACACACACATTTTATTTGTTCATGACACTTTATTTTTCTACTTTTCTTCTTTCTCCAATCCACACCACCATACCGGTGTGATAGTTTGAAACAAATACTACACTTTGATAGCTTTATATTCGAAAGTTTATAGGAAATACTTATAATACATCTACGTAAACTATCATGATCTATAGTGAAAAATTATTATCATATGTAAGATGTAGATAATGCTTCAAACATCCATTACATTTTTAGTGATATCATACTTTGAAGGAAGAATAATTACATCCACAGGAATTTATCAAATATTATTTATTTAATGTGCTACATGCGCATAAAATGTCTTTGCGTATAACTTTCATCTTTCCACCTTCACATTCCGAACATTTTCTAAAAGCAAAGATATTAGATTTAAAAAAAGAGAAACAAAGGTCGTTTCTTCGAACTCTGGGAACCAAATTATCTTAAATACTTTAGATATGTTCTTTTAGTAGATTTTCATGTATAAAGATAAGTTTCACAATCATTTTTTCCTAGTGCTAAGTATAGGCCTATTTATTAATTAATTTGCAATGATCAATTATGGCAATGAGATATCAATATTTATTGAAAAATATATCAATAAAGTAGTTACTACAACAGCTACTGTTTGTAACACAAATGCAAAAGCAAAGTATTGTGACTTATATTCTTGAACCATAGGCCTATTAACCCTATTTTGTGGGAATCTGAGCTTTGGAGTAATTTTAATTGCATTGTATATTCTGTTTAGATAATTTCAATGCCAGTTTACGCTGTACGCACAGGCTACAAAATAATTTTTATGGAAGCTGGTCAATAATCTCACAATAATTTTTTTAAAGACTTTGCATTCAAAGTGCAAATATCATGACAATTATTTGATAGACTTTAATGTGCACTGAGCTTCCCAGGCTGCCAGAGGCCTGTGTGTAATAGAGTTTGAAAAATATACTGCATCTAAAACCAAAACTTGTTATATGAACTCACAATAAGAGTATAGCCAAGATATATCACAGATACAGCCAGTGTTATACTTTATTCTTTTGATGATATTTCCCACCTGTATTCCTTTGCAGCAATACCTACGTTGTGGTTTACTAAAGAGACGACAGGGCAGCAATGTAGAATTGTACGAAATATCTGGATTGCACTCACACAGTTCTGCAACTTTGTCGTAAAAGCATTTCTTTTGGCATGCGATGACAGTATATTTGTATATGTCTTTATTAGGTAGTTTTGTCGTCCTCATATGCCATGTCTGGGTTTCAGCCGATGTATTTGTTTCTAAAATGAAAATTAAAAGTATGCGTTCTTTTAATTGAGGAAAAAATAATATACACATAGAAGTTTCATGTTGTTATTTATGACATACATTTGAGTATCTGTGTGAATGTTCATGTGTATTTCAAGAGTTAAACATTTCTATATATATATAGCTACGTCTGGAGTCAAATTCTGGATGACACGAAAAACGAATAATAAAAAGAGCAAATTCCAAAAGCATGTGTTCTTTTTATAAAGAAATTTAATCTAAAATAAATATACACGAATATATAATATATTCCACAAATCGTGGAACTGTTCCCATGTAAGCTTCTTGATATTATCTGTCAATTGAGGTTGTGTTTGCATTTTCAAGTTTTGTTTCAAACTTGAACATTTCCATAAAGGTTTTCGGATATTGTGCGCTTCCACTGGAGTATAATTCTAGATGAAAATTGACATGATTGACAGGACAACGAAAAAGAGCACATTCCAAGAGTATGTTTTTTTTATCAAATTGAAACATATTGGTGAGAGGATCCGAAGAAAAATATGCGTTTTATTGCTCTGCGATGGTAGATTACAGATAATGTAATGGACAGTCTTAAAGTGTTAAGAGTTTGGGTTTCCTTTGATATTGCTGCAGTGGTGTGGCTATACTCTCAAAAGATGCGTTTGATTGGTCTGCGATCTTCCATTTGTGTATGGCTTGGAAATGGTCGTAGATTACAGATAATGTGATGGACAGTGTTAAAGTGTTAAGAGATTGGATTTCCTTCAAAATTCACGCCAATATTGTGCCCCGACATCTACGACATTACTACTCGCAGTGTATGTAAAATTATACACTGTATGTGTGCAGTGTGGGAGCAGTGATGCGTGAATTTTTTTCGGTGGCCTTCATATGTTCGATTTTCCAACATGTAGAAAATCAGAACATCGCTGATGTTAGGGCACGAATCTCTGCAGTGGTATACTATAGCTTTTTCGGGGGTGAGGGGGTATACATAAATTTCGGTCATTTTGAATATTTTGACAAATTTTTAAATATTTTGAGCAAATACTTCCGGAGTTTTGAGGTAACCGTTGAATGATTTAAACGAAAATGACGAAATTTAAAGAAAATGTCAAATATTTTGAGCCAAAAGTCTGATACTTTGAGAAAAATGTCGAATATTTTTAGCAAAGAAATTAGGAGGAAATTGTCTGTTTTATATTGAGAAAAAATGTCAGAGATTTTACAGAAAAATTCGAATATTTTGAAGAAATATTCGGAAAATTAGAAAAAGAAATTCAAATATTTGGAGGAAAAAGTCAGATCATATTTTGATTAAAAATTGGAGTTGTTGAGAAAAAAGTTGGCAATTTGGTACCTCTAGAACTAATTCTAAAATTCGATTTTCGGAAATTTGTTATCTCAGTACCCTCCCCCACCCCCTTCTCCCTCTCCCGAGATGGCTGGTACAACTGAACTCTATTGAGACCGGTTGCCTTCGTCAGAATTGCCAACAAACATACCGAGTTTCTACTTTGCAAATTAGAATCTGCACAAATTTTCCGAGTTTTGGGAAATTTTCGGCCGAGGGGAGGGTCGTTATTTCCCACACCCTCTCCACCTTTAGCTACGCAACTGTCTTACGGAAAGTCGAAAACATTGTTTGTGTCGGTCATTGCGACAGAGGAGTCACATATGTGCACTCTTTTATGTAGACTTGAATATTATTGCTTAGTAGTATGCACATTACCAGACGTATGCCAATAGAAGTGGCCTTTCCAGTTTCACATGAAGTACCTAAGTCTGCTGGATGTGGCTTGATGTCATGTGGATGTACAGCGATCCGCACTCCCGCTTCATGTGCTAAATGGCCCACGTATTTAGGTAACTCAATGTACAGCGTCAGGTGTAAACCTTTCATCAGGGCAAATTATGAATCTATGAAAATATGAAAAAGGCAAATTCTTATAATATATTTGATATCATTAATATATGTTTGGAGCACATACATCTGTCTTTCACAGTTTATATTAACAGATAACGAAAACAGTATGATATGCACATGGTAATGAATACAACCATTTATAAATGCCGAGAGCTCTCACCGTATTTCACTCCAACTCTTTTTGCATTACCTATATCATACCAAAGAGCTTCTACACAGCTCTTTGATCATACTCTATTGAATCTATAGTTTTCCCATTGAAAGTGTAGCTGTTTTCAAAATGACTATTTTGGATCTTTACAAAATCTCGGCAATGGACGATATTTTACATGTCATTTTTAATAAATATTATATCAAATAAGAAAATAAATTCTTTATTCGACTTTATGTTTGAAACAAATTAATATCGACATCCTAACGAACACAAACATCAGGGCAACGCAATGGAAATGGCAATTTAAGATATAAACGCAGATAGAAATGTTTTTGGACAAACTCCTAAAGTATGAATAACAGACTGTCGTCGAGGTGCCCAACTCAGAATCTGTAATATTCTGAACACTATTTTCTCTTTGTTCATTTCCTCCATCTCTTTTGTTTGTTGTGTTATCATTGCGCTTCGATAAATAAGCGTTAGGTATAACTACTATGAAATGTAAAAATCACTTGACAAATTTACTTAGCACTGCAGGTGTTTTGTCAAATGTGCTTTGCAAGATAACATTTTCCGGTTGGCGACCAAGTTCTTGAACTCCTTCTGAAGTGGCATCGATTGCCTCTTTGACATCCCAAAAGTCTTCAAACTTGGAATTGTTGTATAATGCTTGCCAGGTAAATCCTTCGCCAGAATCAAACCAATCGTAGTAAGTTTCGTATTCCAACAGCGTTGCTTGATCCTTGTAGTCCTTGTATCTTTTATATAGCGTATCTTGTGTATATATTGCTGTAATGAGAAAATGATTTGTTGATGTTTTATAAAGTTTCCATTCCAGTGAAACTGAGTTTGTATCTTTATGGATGGAAAGTAGAATGTTGTAGGCCAATAGTCAAAACAAACAGTTACTTTCTGAATTCTAGTATTGCCATGCAAATTTATAATTAATCATCAATTAATCATTTAATAAGTTAGCAATCAATCATGACTATGATATTTTGGATATTAAACATCGAATAATCCGGCTAGAACAGACATTTTGTTAGCTTCATAAACTGAAATTAAGAAGCGCGACTTGAAGAATTACATACAAATTCGAAGCTCTCTGCAATCATTCATTTTTCATTTACCACATAGTTTGAAGGAATTAATCTCTCTCAAAATATTCATATTTTTTTAGTTCCTTTTGATCATTATAAACTTATAAATACGTTCATGTAGCTGGTGGCCACGAAGTGTTTCTTCAAATTCTTTGAAAAACGGACAAATGATCTTTATCAAACTGTTCAAAATTCTTGGGAAATCAGATGTACTGGATATAAAGCCAAGACAGGCATTAGATAGAGACATGAAAGTTGTGGAACAAACATTGAATTCTCAATAAGATGTTTAAGAGTATAAATCTCTTCCGCAAAGTCAGTGTGCATATTGATAGTCCCCATACATTGAAGGTGTGACGAGACATTACCACGAACTTAATCCATGCAGTCCGGTAGCATTCCTATTAATGGGAACACAAATGTTCCTATTCATGGAAACATTTTGTTACATGGAAGCCGCCATTTTGTGCTATTTCCCATGATCCTTTGCTATCCTAACGTTAAAGCCTTATGCAATGTTACATTTTTTGAATTTAAAATACGTCTGGGGAAAATATCTTTGCTAGGGGAAACTTAAAGCACAACACTTCCACTCCCTTTTGATATGTTTACCACGCCGTTTTCGAAATATTAGATAAAACAGACAAGAGCTAGGCTTTTAGAGGCGAAACGGCCATTTTAAAAATTCAAATATTTTACAAAACAATGATTTTTGATATTTCGAGTACATAAATTAAAAACTATGATATTTTATCGCAACATCTGAACAATATGGCTGCATGACTTCAATACTCTTGTGTGTTATAAATGTTCCTATTAATAGGCATGCTTTCGGACTGGCATGACATCAAAAGTATATATAGAATCTTAAGTAGCGTTCAATAATTTTCCAGTTTCAAGCCTGACCACTATTATCTTACTGACATCAAATGTTGTTTCTTTTTTGTTTTGCCTGTTTTATGGCTTTTCGTTTGATTGTTTGTTCAGTAATCGCTGGTAGTCATTAATACCCCAACTGCTAAACACAGATACCCGATAGGCTTGATAAACGTGCGCAGTTACGTGATTGATAACTCTAGTTCCAAGTCGGTAAAAAAAGAAGCTCTGAACACAAAAATCGTTCCAGAATTTCTTGGCAAAATATTCAGAGTATATATGGACCCTTTAGATGTTGACACGCTCAACTATGACCAACTTCCCAACCCAACGCGTGGACAGGCGGAGGTGAGGTTAATTAATAATCGCAACTGGTAATGGGCTACGCCTATTATAGTTTAACGTAGAAATGCATTGATGGGAAAACAAGAACGTAACTTACAGAAAGGCTACGTAAGATAGGAGTCACGTAAATTTATCGATACACACATGACAAACGTGAATTTACTTTGGATTTCAATTTAATCCACGCTCTCAAAGTTTTTAAGGAGAAGACAAAATGCTTTGATTTTTTAAACTTACCCCATACCTAATTTACCATGTAATACCCCACAAAAGGACATTTGATCCGTATTTAACTCATCTTGAAGGTTCCAACAACAACCTCTCAGCTTTGTTTCTAAATACGGTACTAAACTGAATGGAAAAAAAGATATTTGCAGGGACAATTTGCCAATATTTTTACAAATCATAATGAAATCACTAATTCAATATTTGTTGTCATTAAAGAAATCCTTTAGGTGTTTTATGACTGCTTTACCGTCAGCTAAAACTGCACTGCAAACCATCTTTATTACGCTTATCAGCTTATACAATGTACATATAAAGATCACAAGACCCTGGTAGTACAATCATGTTGGGCCAACGTTTACAGCCCTGTGTCGACCAGCTCTGTGTCGAAAAAAAATACAAATAAGAATACGAAAATCCCCACTTGGGTCCGCGGTCAAAATTCGCTGACTTAAAAATCCTGTATTCAGACACAATGGGTTACTCGTTCCAGTCTTTATTGAGATCAGTGGGCTACGCCATACAATAAGTACGCCGAGCGCTTGTCGAGGTGGCACGGAATGAAATGTTTGCCACATTATGAAACCTATGACGAAAGTGTTGACAGACAATTAGCTAAAGGCAGGTGAATTTCTGTTTGATTATGATTATGAAATGAAAATGCACGATATGAAAATCACTCTGACTTATAAAAAAATTAAACTTTAACAATATTTTGTATTAATTTTTTCTCTCTAAAATGACATGCTTTTATGCTTCGGGGTGTATTTTGTTGTAGTTCTCATTTTCATGTAAATTGTACAATGTTTTAAAGGTGAACTAGACCAATGAGCGAGGGTGATCAAATTAAACTGTTTATGAATCTGAGAAACTAGGCATAAATATTGATGTTAGATTAGCGTCTCAAAAAATTGCGCACATAAATGGCTAATATACACTTTGTCATATTATTAAGTTTACTGACATATCGTCTCATGCCTTACAGAAATGAAGTAATTATTATAAAAGGTTCATTTTGTAAAATTGTTTAATTATGGTTCTTTCCATAAAAATATCAAATTCTATCTTTAAATTATTTAGTTGTAAGGTACTTTCTAAATCTAAACCGTATAAGATTTGATGCCATGCGCCACAATAATGAGAAGTGATGACACAACCATATCCAACATTTCTATCATTTTGTTTTAGTAACTGGAATATTGGCCCATATGTTTAATAATAAGTATTGCGGGTACCTCCTATTTTCATTGAAATTCTTCAGTATATAAAAAATGGCAAAATGTTTTTATTCATGAAATTATGAGACCTGATGCCATAATTACGTATTGATGAACCCAAATCTAAACTTACATTGTTTCAGTTTGTCTGGATTACTGTCATATCGTCCCATATTAATCAGCAGATAAGGAAACTAATTAATCATTTGATATTTTAAGTAGATAACTACCGAAACGGAGGTGTACGAAGCGTTCGAACAGTGTGTGTGTGTGTAGGGAGTCTTTAAGAGGCACTTCTCAAGTCATATACATATATCCCCCCTCCCCCCTCCTCTTTCCCACCTATGTAACAAGTCAGTCTTATAGGCATGATGGCAAACAAGAGAGTACTTTCAAGATAGAATACATACATAGCTTTTATGGCTTTAAAGTCTCGGTGTTAACTCAACAAAACTTCAAAACACATATAAACATAAAAATAACATAATATAGTACAATATATTTACATATATACACAGTATGCGCATTTAACCGCACAGTATATTCAGCCGTTGCTACTCACTGGTCGCGTAATCAGGTAATTCTTGAGATCTGACAGTTCGCTATTCTTTTCCTTGGTTACGGTAAGGTTTAAAGTAAGGTTTACATTTGATTAGGTCGTTAGAGGTTAGCTTAATATCATTCTCAATTAGATTGGTTTTTCCTGGCATGTCAGTAGAAATATCCTGGATTCGGGATAATACTCCTACAATCTGTGCCATTTATTCTGGTTCAAGACATCCACGAACGTTTGCATCATTGGGATTGGATTATACCTAATTGCCCCCTCATTTACAGAGTCCGTCATGTCTATTGGGCTAGCGCAGATATCGCTTCTAGCTGCGTCTGAGGTCTTTGATTTTACTCATCCTACTGACATTCCTACTGACATACTTTTTGAGCAGATTGGCGTCGTATGTCTTCTCCCAAACTTAGCCTCCCACACTTTGTCTATAAGTCATGCTTACCCGCCGCCCTCTTTACAACCTGAAAATGTCCCTGCCATTGCATCAGCAATTTACTTTAATTAGTTGGTCTCAAAATTAAAACTTTATAAGTCTCCCACACCAACTCTCCTATCTTTAGCACGGGTGTCATAAGTGTTTTTGGCTTTTGCTCGTGCGATACTACAAGTGTCTTGTAACCTATCGCGGATGTCTACAATATACGTTTAGATAGTCTTCCTCATGGGTCACTTTTCCCGCCCAAAACTCTGCTTAGATTGCAAGTGGCCCCCTCGCCGACCTTTGGTACATTACCTAGAAGGGAAGAGAACGCTAAGCTCTCCTGTGGGGTGTCCCAATATGAAAACAATAGAGTAGAAAATTAGATAATTCCTCATCATACCTGCCAGATAGTGTCTTATAAGTTCCAATCATATCCCCAAGGACTCGCCGATAACTGAAAGTAGATAAATCCACTTGTCTTTGTTAATCCATGAATTTGCTTTGTTGCTTTACGTTTTACCTTTTCAATAATATAAATGTGTTTTCTCGAAAATGGATTCCATACGTGGTTGGCTTATTGTAAATGAGGACGTACAAGACTTTTCATCAATTGTAACTTCAATCTCCTTTTCACTATTTGACTGTTCCATTGGATTGCCATTCTCAAACATTTTATAATCATACCTGTCAACAGATGATCAATTCTCATAGTTTTGCATTTATCAGGATGGAAACGTAGCATCCATTGTTCAGGCCATTCATACATATGAAAAATATTCTTCACAATCTGCTCTTGACCTATGCAGGGTCTGGATCACCTGGATCACGTGCCCAATTACAAGATCATATAGGGTTGTTTTCATTACAAGTGCCTTTACAGTCTCTGGAGTACCCACATCAACACATGCTATGGGACATCTCTTACGGTACCATTTAATAACACGCTTCTACTTATTTCACCTGTCAACTTTTCGTCCCCAACATATTTTTATCTCAGGCTCAGAACAACAACGGCACTACCACTATTACGCAAGACTAACGACAACAACTGGCATGTTTTATTTAAGTGACAGGTTACTGTCCGCACTCACAACAGTAACTCGTCCCCTGACTATAGTCTAACGTATGTGCCTGTATACCTTGTTTGATCATAAGTCAGCAAATTGGCCTTTACACAAGCCACCAATGACTACTTTGAGCCCGCAGGTTTGATTTTGGGAGAGTCACGCCTGTCCCTTTTATCAGCTCTTTTAGGCTGAGAACAACTACGAGCTTTATGTCCCGATTGCCACAATTATAGTATTTCTTTATTCCCTGCCATGAAGCACCCTGATCTTTTATTTCGAAATACTTTTCATTGTTGTTCTTCTTTTCTTTTGAATCGATTTTTATCTTTGTTTTGCCGAGATTCAAAATGTTGTGTTTTAGCGTGAGCCTTTTCATACTGACTGACTGATCAGCACGTGTAGACATTTACTGTACATTGCCAGGTTGTCTTCCTTTAAGAAGAGTTTTGACTCTCGTGAGCATACAAGAAATAATCATGACCTTAATTTCCAGGTTCCCTATGCTAAAAAGAATGTATATAAACACTCTTTCTTCCCTCACACACTAAAGGATTGGAATGCTTTACCGTCAGACATTGTACATGCACCAAGTCTCAACTGTTTCAAAGCTAAACTTACTAAACACTTGTATTGCTAACTATTTCTTTTTTGATACTTGTTTACGCTCGGTTGTCGTTCATGTCCTCTTGAAGGATTTTTGGCGACTTAACCGATTCAGATTCAGATTCAGATCTGTTCTCTAAGTATTAAATCTACCAAGTAACCAAGCTACCATACCTTTTGCCTGGGCCACTAAATTCTACTCAGCGACCCAAGAATAACCTTCAATTCTACTTATTATTTAAGTTTCACCGTTATCGAGTTTACTAATCCTAAATCTAACATTGAAACCTTCTGCAGTTAATTCATATTCCAAGAGAAGAGCTGTTTTCAACATTATTCATCAGCCATCCTAGGGTAGACCTCTCGAGTGCCCTACCAGTTGACAGGGTTGAGAGCGGGAGGCTCCACTCTCCGTTGGGCCAACCCATCGTCCCAGCATATCTCTCAAGCCTGCGTAAATACGAATCTATATTATCTTTGTTTGATTAAATAAGGCAAGTGAGGATATATCTTGCATGTCTCTTGAAAAATTTACTGTAGATGACTTAGCTATGCTACCTTCTGACTCTCTCTCTCCTCTTGTCCTTTTCAATTCTATCAGCTTTAATATTCCTTTTCATGTTCTCTCTCCTTTTCTCTTTTAATCTTTTTTTAATCCTTTTCATCTAACTCCATTTGTTTCAGTCCTCTCATTTTGTTTTAAACTCTTTCTACCAATCTACCCTCTGTCTCTCTGCTCTTGTTTCTTAGCGAATTCTAAAAGTTCCTTCCTCTCTAAACCACAATCACGTCCTCCTTTGATGTACTTTTAAGCTCCACTGCACTAATAGTCTTATCAAATTCTAGTACAAACGGATGTATGGTAATGACATCCTATTGCATGATCCCTAAATACAGTACTTGTATTACGGTATTCTTGCACAAAAATGATTTTTTGAAATGACTGTTGTCATTTACCCACATAAAAGCAGTTACAAGGTGAAAATGGACATACACTCCAACAACATTTATCTTAAAAGTAGTCTTCCGTTACCGTGGCCAAAATTTATAATGTGTGATTCCCGGATAAGCCCCAGTTGTAACAAGTTGGTCTTAGGTATAAAGACAAACTGCTGGTATTCGGCAACAGTTTTTTCTTTTCTTACACAGCACACAAATACATATAAAATGAACGTCTCTCCACATAGCAAAAAGGCACTTAGGAAAGTCTTTTTACACAGGAAAAATGCATGCACAATGAATCATAACATAGACAAAATGCTGATGCAACATAAGCAGACTCCTCTTGGTTTTCCCCCAAATGTGTTCTGCCCGGAATTCCTATACCAAACCCTCCTGGAGAAGTTATCATAGGGATAAGGGACTATTGGGCTTTCCTAATCCCTATATGAATTTACAATGTATACACCATGGAGGTACCACTTTAGAGTGGTACCTCATGTATACACTATTCTAAGCTTTTAGGTACGTAATTCGTAGCACAGAAAGATATGCTTTCTGGCCGGATTATTTGTCTTGGCGATTACTTTGGCTTGGACATAAACATGAGCGGATAATGATCGGTTTCAATAACAAACTCGCGGCCGTTTAGATACACATGAAACTTCTCAATTGCCCAGATTAAAGCGAGACATTCTCTCTCAAAAACAGCATACGCCTTTTTCCTATACAGCTATAAGAAGAACTCTCTACTTGCGTAGTAAATGGGGAACTCCCCCCCCCCCCTCCCATCCGTTTCAATAACAAACTCGAGGCCGTTTAGATACGCATGAAAATTCTCAATTGCCCAGATTAAAGCGAGACATTCTCTCTCAAAAACAGCATACCCTTTTTCCTATCAGCTATAAGAAGAACTCTCTACTTGCGTAGTAAATGGGGAATTCCCCCCCCCTTCCCCCTTCCCCTTTTCCCTCCTGTATCAACACCGGGCCGATACCTCTGTCATAGGCATCCGTGGCTAGGATATAAGGTAGAGTGTGATTAGGTAAATGGAGGATGGGAGTTGAAGCTAGTCTTGCCTTCAATCTTAAATGCACGATTTTGCGCATCATCCCGGGAAAGATCGGCTGTCTGGCCGGATTTTAGTATTTTAAGAGCTTAGAGCTTTAAGTTACTAGTGTTTTATCAAATGGTTCATAACAATACACATATTCTTACCAAGGTTTCAACAGAGTTAAGCTTAAAAGGGTTGATATCCGAGAGGATATTCCTGAGGGGGAGGCGTCCGCCAGTGACACGTACCGCCTTGTTAAGACTTTCTCATATTAGTCGTTGTCCTCTTGCAGTTGCAACAGAGTCTACAGGCCCGAATTACGCTTTGTTAGGGCCGGGCAGAAAAATAATTCCGTCTCAACATCAGTCTGGAAAGGAATCCCAGCATTTTTATTTTTTGTTTGAAAAAGTACCGTATTTTTCTTCCGGATCAGTCATTCAGCGTCCGTTCTTCCGTTTTTCTCTACATTCTACCTAAAAACGAAAGATTCCTTGCGAAAGTTTTCAATACTTACTTAGCCTGATCTGGTTGACCATATCCAGAACGCTGCAAATTGCTTAAATGAATTGGCCCGCCGGTATCACGTTTCCAACTGGGTTAAGGTGTAAACAGGTTAACCTAATAAATATTTTTACGGGGTCTAATGAATAGTTGTTTTCGTGGGGGCGAGAGGGGGAGGGGATTCCCTTCGCCACCAGTGAGAAAAAGATGAAACTTAAGAATGTTGATGTAACTATATCCCGTGAAAACACTTAAATAATCATGTCATTGCCGTGAAGAATGAAATAGTTTTCATTTTTTAAAAGAAAGAAAACACCAAATTGGCTCAGGCTTGGCAGCTTAGTTAATTGGTTAATGGGTTTTGTTTTATTTTTCTGACGGTCCATTTTGAACATTGGAAAACTTGGGGACCCACATTTTTTAAACTCGGGATAAAGCCACCACCACCCTGCACCCAGTGGCGTAGCAAAGGGAGGCACGGGGGCAATCCCCCTCCCCTCCCGCGTGCCCCCCAAACGAAATAACATCATTAAAACATTTCACAGATGACTTCAATTTTAAACATTTTACGTCCTTTTCCGTTTTTTTTCCTATACCATCCTCAAATTCATAGGGCCTAATAATTAGTTGTTTTATGACCTAATGTTTAAATTGATAAAAGAAAACCTACATATTGGTCAGTGTTTTAAGAGATTTTATTTCAGCTGTCACCATTTTATTTCAAAACAAAATACCAGAAAAGTATGCAGTTGCTGTGCACCGTGTGTTTGTGCCAGACTTCATAGTTTGTAAGTTGCATGGAAAATCAGATGCCTTTATCAGCATACTGTATACAGGCTCAACATTTTTAAGAGGGAAAAAAGAGTTTTGACTTAAAAAGAGTCCTGTGAAATTTGACAATTTCATTTTGGCAAGAAAGAAAATTGGCGAAAAATTACGAACAATTCATGCAGGTGACATTTTTCTTTACTTTCCACGTTTTTGTGATATCCAATCATGATTCTTCACCCAAAATTTCTTATTTTCAAAAACAATTTCTGCTGCACCTCCTTATCTCAGTTGATTTGAAACACCATGAAATCTTTCAGAGCTTTCGGGGCTTCGCTCATGAACCCCTATAGTTCATTGCCTGAATTGTCTCAAATTTCAGGGGAAATTATCTTCTGACTGTTTACTTGTTGAAAAATGGTAACCTAAATGTTTATCTGAGTTGAGAGTTAACATATAATTTAAAATTTTCTTCTTTTCATCAATTTAAGTTTTGAATTTCTCTGTTGCTCTGATTTGAAACCATTTTGGGGCATCAAAATAAAAAAAATCTACAGTGCTTTGGGAAGTTCCGGGGCTTTGCCCCTAGCCTCAGTTTTGTTTTGTTTTTTTGGCCCGAATTATCTGCATTTTCAGGGGAAATTGTTTTTCTTCCTGATTAAACTGTTAGAAATGGTGACAAAAATGTTTTTGAGTTAATTTAACGTTTGAAGTAACATTCTCTTCCCTTCATCAATTTAATTTTAGAACTTTTGTGTTTGATTTTAACCATTTTGGGGCATTTAAAACAAGAAGTCTGCAAGAGCTCCCGGGAGCCACACCCCCACTAAGGGCCCTTTAGCGGACCCGGGGACCTCACGCCGTTTCTAGCCTATGTACGGTGCAGCCTATAGACCTTTTCATATCGAAATCGGTAATTTCCGGAAATCTAATTTAAATAATGTTACATGGCCGAAATTCCCGTGACCATAACTGGCCAATCAAATTCTGGAGGAATCCTGGTCGTCTGCACAATTTACTATAGCGAAAGGGGTCATTAAAAACACAATTTTACACACTAATCAAGAGTATACAGAAATAGGCACTTTACTGAACTACTGTATTCGGAGACTTGAATTGCAGCTTAATTTGATTAGGAAATCTTATACCAAACTGCTTTCACATTTTGTTTTGTGAGGTCAACGGCGAAATTTCATACCATTAGGCCCTCTGCAGTGAACACCAACGTTTTAAGAATTTGAAAGATCTTTGCCATTTTACGTCCTATTATTGTGTCTATTTTGTGCACAAATGATTTTTAATGTTTCGTTAATGCTGAAGGAATGTGAACCCCAACGAACATTCAGTGTTCCGTTCACAAAAACAGCATTTTACGAGCACACTAACGTTAGGCCTAGCCTGCAACTCTATGTATTGAATGTTCTGACTACTCACTGGTTGTTATGCTCCTTAAAATTTCAAAC
The DNA here is from genome assembly GCA_020152595.1 of Chiridota heheva. Lineage (NCBI taxonomy): Eukaryota > Metazoa > Echinodermata > Holothuroidea > Apodida > Chiridotidae > Chiridota > Chiridota heheva. The sequence goes on along the minus strand of JAIGNY010002720.1, from coordinate 205,881 downwards.
AGTCAGACCCGACCTGATATATAAGCAGATCGGGTCAGACTTTTCCCTATATTTTCCCTATTCTAAAAACCACAAGTAATTAGGATCAAATTTTCCTTACCAATGGCTCCACTGTACTAGTGCTCCTGCTGGTCCTGGGTTGTTGTGGAAGTTGGTGTTGAGTATCATATTAACGATGGGTGGTTGAGTGGTTATTTTGATTAAGATAAGTAGTCTCATTATTTGTTACATTAAGTTTGTGGTTTTGATTTGCTGGAACAAATTTTAGGAAGAAGGACAATTCATGTGTCATAAACGTACTTGGGGCAAAATTTAACTTCAAATCTTACCTGGTTATCGCATATCCCTTAATTGCGATCGTTTGAAGGAAAGACTTCCTATCCTCGTGGAAAATGAAAAACATTCCTATAAGAAAACAAATATTCAGATAGAGTAGTTAGAAGTTTGTCGCAAATTTCCTAGATACTTAAGGTGTGCATACAAAGCTTATGCATTTTACATAACGTTTATATGTGTGCGTACAAGCTTATGAAGGTAATACGCGCGCCGTACATGCGCGCATTGTTGTTGTTTACAATTTCCCTGCTGATTGGTTGGTTAGTAAAAAGACAATTTCCCCAGCATTTGATTGGTTAAAGTACCCTTACCTTTCACGTTCGGCTAAACTCGGTTTGAGAAGGTCTATAGATACTGCAGTATTCTTCAGTACTTCGGACCAATCAACTGCTGGGGGAATTTCATCTTTGTTTCCCAAGCAATCAGGGCAGGTTTAAGCAAACAAATTAGGCAACATTACGTCCGCGTATTACTTTTATGTATGACGTACGTATGACGTGTGCGCTTGAAAACATTTTTTCATACGCTTGGTTCCATGCCGTGTATACGGCCAAGATTCCCAGTATACGATTGGTCAATGGACACGTAAATCTCGGCCATGTGAACTAATTTAGAATAGTTTTCCGGAAATTGCCAATTTAGAATTGAAAAAGATATTTTCTGTTCGTTGGTGCCACGTCATTTCCAGGAGATGACGTACGATTTACTGCAGTTAAAACAACGCTTTTCGCGTTACACGAATGGCAAGTCCATATGTGTTTACTGTCTGAGGTACAAACACAGCTAATCGCTTTTTCACTCCATGCGCGCAGTTACTATGCGGTCTAATGACCTCAGGTCACAAAGCTGCAAAGTACTCGGATATCCAACCAACAGAATAAAGGTACTCCACGTGACGCCACTCGCACTTTCACGCACGGTAACTTGAAATCTTGGAGGTTAGTTTTTCGTGAATTTCTGTTGTTTGTTCTATATTTATCATGTATTTCGAAGAACTATCGTGGTTTTCTTAACAATCAGTGAGTAATTATACTTTTAGTTATTTGTAACAAAACCTACAGTTATCGTGTATTATTTTCGTGTGAAGAAGAAGTGAAAATATGATATCCTCTTGTTTTTATCATGACATTTTAGTCTCTTTCCTGTACATATGCGTGCTAATTTGCCATGGTCATTTGCCCTTCAAAACTAAGCAGTAACTTCATCGTGGAATTCCACTATGTATAACACTAGTCAGGGGCAGGCAATCGAACCCGGACTGATTATTGCGAAGTTACGTCCTATTTTGTGTTTAAATTGTGCACAAATGATTTTAATGTTTTGTGAATGCTGGCGGAATGTGAACCCCAAAGGACACAAAAACAGCATAGTCCTTGGATAATGCTCTTTTACTTTCTTCTGAATTTTTAATTTGCTTTCAATTGATGGTTTACTTCCATGGCTATTCGACCATGCATAGTCAGTGAAATCAGGGAGCTGCCATTTAGACCTTCTGCATGTGAAATGGCCTTTTCATTCCTTCCGTATGATGAAATAGCCTTTTCATTAAAGTAGCCCCTCTCTGATATATATGTAATCACCAGACCATATCTACTGTTTTAAAGGTTTAGTTAGTTCAGTGGTCACGCATGTCCATCTTATATGAAAGAGGACTTCAAAGAAACAAAATGGTGAAGACAGCATTGCAAAATCTTATACCGTTACGGAGTTTAAAGTTTGGTATCATTGCTGTGAAATACGACTGAAATCGAAGTAGTTATGATGTCACAGCGTTATATTCCTCAAAGTCTTTATGTATTTTAAAGAAAGTTTATTCAATGTTTTCACTAGCTAAATTATTTTTCCTCAAACTTTTTCAGGTGGTATATTATGATACCCTTACTAGATTCAGTTTTACTACTTTTTTGACATATCCCATGGTTACTAAGCCACAAAATCGCAGAACAAATTATGATAGAATACATAATAGTCTGATTTCAGCCGTTTCTACACAAACTGACAAATAATACCAAACTTTAAACGTGAATATCTCCTTAACGGAACAGGATTTTCTAATGCTTTCTTCACCATTTTGTTTCTTTTGAATTCCTCTTCCATATAAGATAAACATGCTTCACTATGAACTAATCCTTTAAGTTGAATAACTTATGTTTTAACCTTTGCTTAGTTCCTTTTTGGGGAAGGGGAGGGGGTAATATCTTTGCGTCTTATTTTTCTCCACTTATTCTATTATCTGATTATTGTGAAATTTGTAACAGATGATGTGAAATATGAAGGGGAGTGGGATATGCTCCCTCAAAGCACAATTGAAATTTTGCTGACGTCAGCAGACTCCCAAAGTTTATCTTCTCTTTTAAAGCGTGTGGCAAAAGTTAATTCAAGCACATACCAAAACCTTTTATTCAGGACATCAAACGGTTTGTCTTTCAATTCTACTCTCCCGAGCGTTGAAAACAGAAAGCAAAAATACACCAAAATTACTGTATAACTATGTATTTCTTTTAGTCAGGGTGTCGCAGGAATTTAGAAAATGAAAGAAAATTTTCCCGAAAATGAAGGAAATTTTCCAAAATTAAAGAAAATGCTCGAAAATTGAAGAAGATTTTCCGTTCATCAGCAAGACCGAGTAATACTTAATTTACCAGTGGATTTTTGTCGCTTGCAACCGATACAGTTTTGAGGTTTTACCCCTTCCTCACTGAGCCTGAGGTGACCCTTCCTATAAGCCCCTGGCTCCAACTTAAGTTAATATGCATATCCCAAATTCCAGTATTTGATATTTTCATTACATATTTCTACTTTTTTAGGCCATCTTGCAATTTGGGCCAGAATTTAATCACATGGGGTTGGGTGGGGTAGGGTGTCCGGGCAGGCCACCCGGGTCACCCTTGGCTTGGTCAGTGGATCAGTGTGATTCTTCAACAAGACTATGTACACTCCCCACTATCAACTTTGATTCGCTTTCCCTGAGCAATATGCCTCCTTACTTGAAAACAGTTTCTGTGTGAACCTGTAGGAGTGTATAGGTGTATGTATATTGTAGGCCTAGTTCATGTAGCGCTTCAACTGACAGGTTTATTAATGCTATATCAAATGAAATCTAACCTATATTGAGGTAAGGTGAACACATTGATCTTCTCCATTCTGAGATACACATTAATGTTGACTTGCCCAACAAGTGAACATTTTTTTATGATTTACTTTTTTTATATTTTTTTACTTCAACCAACTGCTTTACTTCACTGCTTCATTATTAATCCCGCGATGCTTAGAATATGACCTTCGGCAGTTTGGGGTCTTTTCCGTTATGAAACAAATTGAAAAGGTTTTGGGTTAGGTCGTGGGATAGATGCTAACGCCTGGTGCAAATGCTTGGGTAACACGGCATATACAGATGTACTGATATAGTTCTTTTTGTAACGTTTATTACAAAAGCACTTATTTTCAATCATGGAAAACAAAACAGCATCTGGAAATATAAGTACGTTAAACGTTTTGGATTTCACCATAATCGCTCTGTACTTTGTTGCAGTCGTGAGTGTTGGGATATGGGTGAGTTTCACAGATGTTTATTGAATGTTGTGAACAGTTTTCACTGATATAATCATTAAATTCACTGGGGGCCGATATGCCGGTGCTTACCCCGATTTTTGGTGCAAACGGACGAGAGTGTTTGACTCCCTATTGCCCTATACAGGACACCAATCAATGGCTAACTCATCAGCAAGTTTGTACTCATTTCACAGCTGAGTCGACTGGAACAATCGGAAATGAAGTTTTTTTGCTGAAGAACGGGAATTGGACTGGATCCCCCTCCCCCATTACTTTTGGAATATGTGTCAGACGCTGAGGCACTGAGGTATATCACGCTTCCCATAATCATTAATAGACCATGGGATGGGAAGTTTGGAAGTTCCAAAAGTGCTCTAGGCCTATATTTTTAGTTTTTTGACCCCCATCTTAAAATTTCATGAAAATTACTGTACAAGTATATACTTTGGAGGATGCTGAAAACAAATATTAATGTTACTATGTCTGCAAGTTGCACGTTGCCAAGGTATGTCTTACATATGTTGCAGGGATTTAGATCATGTTTAATGCGAATGTTGTCCTTCTCGTATTTATAAGCCCCAGCAACGTCGTTCTTTTTTAATTTACTCGTAGGCGTCATGGAAGTCAAATCGTTCCACACTGCAGGGATATTTCTTGGCCGCCAGGGGTGTCTGGTGGTTACCAGTAGGCGCTTCTTTGTTTGGTAGCAATCTTGGAAGCGAGCATTTTATTGGTTTAGCGGGATATGGTGCTGCAAATGGAATTGCAGTCACTGCATTTGAGTTTAACGTGAGTAATTAGCATTTCATGCCACATAGTATATATATATATATATATATATATATATATATATATATATATATATATATATATACTTTCGTATATTTGCAGGCGCGGATACAGGAATTTGCGAAAGGGGTGTGCACATCAGTTCTGGCTAACTTTTGTTCTGTTGTGAATGAGGTTTGATGCAGAATCATGAAAGACGTTATTCTTCTTACACCCAAGCTCTAAACTTATGTAGATATCAACCAGAATTTTAATTAGAATGGGAACTTTAAGCAAAAGGAGACTAAGTGCGAAGGGCATATGTGATCTAAAGGAAGGTCAAACGGGGCGGGGGCGAGGGGGGGGGGCTGATTGGCATGCATTTATCTTTTATAATTGGAACTTAACTTGAATACCGAAGAAAGAAATCATGGATATTAAAATAGTTTAGAATTGAAACAATACACCAGAAACAGATGTTAAATTTCAAGTTAATTTGTACAGTGATAATATATGTGATCTGTAAAATTTGCGAAATGTGCAAAAAAGATAAAATTATCGCGGAAAATTGATATTAAGTTGTTAAAGTGCTGCTCCAGAAGATGATATCACGCCATAAGATTAACATAGATTATGATCTATTTCCATTTTCGACCCAGGCGCTTTTCACCATTTTGTTACTTGGGTGGATATTCTTGCCAGTATACCTGTCATCAGGGGTAAGTCTGTGTCACGTGACATTCCATTTTAACTCTCAATGTTTTGAGTTTAGTTTTGCAATAAAAAGTAATCTCATTAGGTATGAGCACGATCTAAGAAAAGATTGTAGTTTTTGTTACTGGTAACAACCCGCCTCGGCTAATATGAGCTATGTATGCATGTACTGTAATGTTAACACTACACAAGCAACACAATTTTACATGGGACCGCAAACCCCAAAAGTGTGGGACCTATACCAGTTCGGTTCGTACCGCCGATCGGGGGACTTAATAAGTCTCCCGATCGGGAGACTCAAGCATGCGCAACTGAACTTACAGTGATATATGGAAGCCGCCGTTTCTATTGTGAAGTTTCAGTCATAGACGTTTATCAGTCGTTTCATTAAAGATTTGTAACAAAGTTTGCTTCGTTCATGTTCAATTTCGCGAATGTAAAATAAGTTCGTTACTATCACGCACTTATTGCTAAATGATTTTTAAAAATCCCTAAGTTATTTCTCATAATTTTAGAAAACCTTGTTAAAGCGCGACTGCCTAACGGTAATACATAATAAGAATTCATCACTTTTCTTCAAATTTCTCGAAAACCGCACGGTGAATTTTAAAAGCGCACGGTGAAAAGATAATTTATATGCCATTATTTCAAATCGCGAAGAAATTCTTTAACCCCTCGCAGTGGTTGAGTTGCCCGCGCTCTAAATGTGTCTGATTCTTATCTTATTACTATACAAACTTTGAATTTGATAGATGCATTGTGGGATATTTCTTTAAAGGATCCCCTGATCTGGAGAACAAAACTGTTCTCCCGATCAGGGGTATGAACCGGACTGTATGCATATGCTGCTTCTGCTACTACGTTAATCCGACACTGTCCCACCCCATTCATCTGTTCATTTTAATGTTGAGCCTTTCGAAGTCATGTTTTTCTACTAATTACATTAACAGTATCTGACAGAGGCCGAATTATTTTTTGGTTCTGTCTAGGATTGTTGGTTGGGCACTCAGACTAACGGGCAGACGCCTCTGTAACATTTTGATTTCTTTTTCCGTGTTCATGAAGGTTTTCACCATGCCCGAATATATCCATAAGAGATTTGGCGGACAGCGGCTGCGGGTCTATTTGGCGGTTTTAGCTTTGCTTCTCTCTATATTGACAAAGATTTCGGTAAGAGCATTATCTTTCTTGTCCACCAAGGACTTGAAATAACAATTGTCTTAATTTTGAGTACTATAGCACCTGTAGAAATAAATATCCTTGCATTAAATGATATTAGCACACAAGAAATACTGCCATTATTTAGGAAATAGAATCAATCCTAATCTTAGTACAAATAATGTAAACAACAAATCATTGCAACTTCAACAACTTCAAGTGGGGTTTAGGAGTTTATTAAAAATAGGGTTGAAATAAATGTATATTGTCTTTACGTCAAGAGTTTATGGAAAATATTCCAGATAAGCCAGTTTATACAGACTAGATGCTGTCCCCTGTTGTCATTCTTTTGATTTACAAAGTTAACCAGGCTGGGTGAAGGGGGTCTGTGCGGTCAATCATTTTAATGCCTAGAGTCGCAGAGTTTTGATTGTTAAAGGAGCTCTCGGCCGAAAAGTGAGGGCCTTAGTTTTGGCTAATTTCATAGATATATTTCATATCTGTAACTAATTTATGTAGATTTTAACCAATAGAAGTCGCATTATACGGTCGGCGTTTTACATCAATTTTCACTAACCGCGCGCAAGCGAACAAATTTCAAAAAGTCAATGAAAAACACGTACAAATTTTGAGAGACTCGGGTCGGGATTTAGTTATGTTTATGATATTACACAGGTATTCAATTAAATAAGAGACCCTCACTTTTCGGTCGAGAGCTCCTTTAAACCAAAAATACGTACAGCAAAGTAAAAAAGGATAAATTTCATTTCAGTTAAGTATGTATATTATAATAAATATGTTATTTTATGGATTTGTTAAAAGTTACAAAACCCTGCATCAAGGAACATTTCTCTGCACACACATTGATTCAAAACGCACATAATTATTGTGCCCTAAATCTTATAACCTTTCTGGGATCAACCACCATCTATAGCCACACCCATGCAAATTCAGTTATGTACCTGTAATTGTGTACAATAAAATAATTGACAGCACAAATTACCAATTTGCATATTCCATAACAAGAAAGAAGTTGTATATCTACTGAAGATGAATATGATAAACAATAATACTTTCTTAAACAAATATTCCCGTGATTGTGTATTTATATATTTTATAAAGAACAATTAAAGAAACAATTTGGTGTAAACACCATGTTGATATTTTATTCCGTTTTGCAGTTTTTAGAGTAATTACGTCTCAACGGTGTCACCAGTGTGCTGGAAACTGACCAGTGCAGTATACAGTGTGTTGTCATAATTGCAGATTCAAGATGTATTAAATATTAAATATTAAAAAAAAAGGGAAAAAAGAAAATACTTATTGTTTTTGTATATACAGTGTAAGGTATATGAGCAGATGGACAATGTATGTTCTTGTAAATTTCTAGCAATTTATTTTCAAAGAAAACATAAACAACTGTCTTCGATCTGCAATTGTGACATCACAATGATGCGAGATTTAACACGCTGGGAAAACCATGAAATTTAACGAATGGAATAAGATACCATGCTATTTTATCCACCAATACGTTTCTTAATAGTCCTATTAAAATGATCATTCATGGTAAAAATCTTAAACAGTTATAAATGTTACGAACAATTTGTATGATTTCATACACAGGTGAACATGTTCGCTGGCGCATTGTTCATTCAGCAGGCACTGGGGTGGAATATCTATCTATCTATACTTACACTTCTCTTGATAACTGGCTTGTATACCTTGGTTGGTAAGTAAATAAAAACGAAAACGTCATTGTTTATGTTTAAAGAATTATTTCAGTGGTCTAAGATTTTAAAAGTCTTATTCCATTAAGAGGATGTTCGAGTTTAAAGCTATGTTTCAATTGAGTATAAACGACTGAAATAATTGTGACGTCACATCCTCCCATGCCTTAAAGTTTGTATGTATTCTAATTCATTGTTTATTAAAATTGTATGGATATATCAGGAAAGACGGTAAAACAGAATCTAGTAAGGTTTTATAATTTACCACTTGAAAGAAAGTTTTAATTTAGGCGGTAAAAAAAGTTAATTAAAGTTTTTGAAATACTTTACCAATAGTTAACCAAATAATATCGAGGGCACCACCCTCCTACAGTTGATTTTCCACATCAGCCGTTTCAACACAAATGGGACATTTTGAAGCAAACTTCTTCAACGTTAAATGTCTTTTAAAGTTCTTATTCATGCACGTTAAGCTCGCTTGACCTCTGAACTAATCCTAATTAAATTGCACAGGTATCAGACCTTTAATTCCGTGTCGTGCGTTCCAAATGTCCTATATTGGCGTGTTGTCATCAGGCAGTCAGATGTGAAATAGTATGCAAATACATTTAATGAATTTACTTTAACTTTAAAACTATTCTAATTACAACTATTGTTTTTAATCTTGTTTTCTTTTTCTTTCCCATATAGGTGGATTAACTGCAGTTATATAAACAGACACAATTCAAACGTTTATCATGATAGGTGGTGCCTTCGTCCTCATGATTCTTTGTAGGTATTTCAAATAATTTCATAATATAGTACAAGATGTTTGGGTTTTCATAAAAGGCTTCCTGAGGTCGTGGTTTGAACACTGGAGAACTGCTGGTCGTTCCTCAAACGTCAGTCCCGCCCGATTTTTTTGTAAAAAGGACTCTTCATTCAGTCATTGTAAACTTTAAGAAAAACTACTAAAGGACAGAGTTTAATAAAATAAAATAAATAAAAAGCTTACAATTTGTAACCGATACGATTCATTGTGTACAAAGTAACACGCTACTATAAGCTCATGGTGAAAAGCAGACATTTGCCCCTAAAATATAAATTATAGAACACTTTTTAAGGTCGCGGGGTCCTTTTGTGTATTTCTTGGTTCCATGCGTGTTGACTTGCTAAGAAGCAAAACAAAAAAATGATATTGAAATCGTAAGCATAGCCTATTAGTCTGTTAGTTGGCTAATATCGTGAACAATCGTGGTTAGGCAGAAGTGAAAAAAAAAATGTTTTCGCTGTTATTATCGACAGTCATAAATAAAGTGCAGGCCTATGACTGTATAAGTACTGACCACGTATTAATGTGACAACTGAATACATATATATGTAGTATTACTGCTTTTGAAAAAGAAGTGCCCGCTGGGAGCGGGGATGCCTCATTATTCATGCCGTTTTTGTTTAAAGGACAATTGTCGTGTCGAGGTAAATGTACAGTCCAATTGTTTCTGATTGGTCGAAATATTTATATCACAACCCAATCAAAAACCGCTACGTGAATGACATCACTAGTATGCATCTTTTTACAGGTGATGTATCAAATCATTTTCTTATCTACCTACTGTGGTGTAGCGGTTATCATACATGTCTACAGACCACGAGGTCCTGGGTTCAAGCCTGGGTTGGGTAGACACGCCAGTGCACCACAACTGGTTATCAAAGGCCGTGGACATTGACTTGGTTGTCGATGTCATGTCTGTCCGTACGTCGTACCTGTGTTCTCGTCCGAGTCGTATTAAGCGTTTCGTGATAGCATTGTTTCTATCATAACCGATTACGCAGGTGACGACCCTGTCATTGTAATTGTGTGTTCACTCGTCGTCGTCGTCGTCGTAAATCATTTTCTTCAGACGAGATTCCCCTGTTACTTGTAATTAATCTATATTTTAAGTACAGATTAAGTATTCAAAGATGTTCGTACACCCTTGGTATATACATAGGCCTACAAAAAAGTTCTCCCTGTGATTAATTTTTCTAGCTTTCTCTAAAATTTCATGGTCTGAGTTACCGCTGTACTACCAAGGGGCGATTGCAGAGACCGTTCTAAACAGCAGTTCATCTTGTGGTCTTCCAAGGGCTGATGCTTTCCACATTTTTCGTGATCCTCTCCATAGTGACTTACCCTGGCCAGGCGCTATTTTTGGAATCACGATATCCGCCACTTGGTACTTATGTGCGGATCAGGTACGTTAAGTAATAGGCCCGTAGGAAGGCTGGATGTGGGGGAAGAGGATTTAATTGAATCTTCATTTATACCGACTTTTAACAAGAATTTGAACAGCTTAGAAAGCATAAGCCCTCGATGACGTCATCAAGTCCTCGGACCGCGGCCAGGTACAAAACTGTACGAGGAGTTAGGAGTGCCTCATATTTATCTTGCACTCTCTTACGGCGGCATTACGAATTGTCATACCCATAACAAATTTACCTATATACAAAAGATACGTTTGTTTTACGTATTTACCGAGATACACCTATATTCAGCCCCCAAAATAGTGTTTTGTTGAATAACCTTTTCTCTCGTTTTTAAGTATCCAATCGTTGGTGATCCAAAGACAACAAGTTTTAATTGCAAATCACAGCTATAGCTTCTTTTTAGAGAAAAGAGATGAATGAGAAGCAACTTTGGGGGCCGACGTTAGCTGGTTAGAAATATTCAAAGATGTCAGCATCGGTGGCTATTAAAATTATATATATATAAGGAACGTCCTACCGCAATTAAAAAATGTTATTATGTAACAATCGTAAAATACAAAGATTTTGTCGTATTTTTTTGATACACTGCTGAAATAACGGGGGCCCAAAAGTTTCCCCTCCGACCGATCAGTACGCCAATGATTGTTGCCAACTTCTAATAAAATTTCTTGTAATTATTTTGTTTTTATTGCCTAACATACCTGAAACAATTTCATCTGTAGGCCTATGTCAAAGACCGCGAAGACGGTGGGGAAAAGAGGCTTTACCCCCCCCCTCCCCACTTTGTTCTGTGTAAAAATGAAAATAATATGGCATTGGCCTGAGAGGATTTCACCTTAAAATTGAGAAATCATTTTAAAAAATTGAAACAATTGGTAAAATTAAAGGGACATGATGATTTCGTAAAATGTTTCAAAATGACAAACATTACTAAAAATTGCCTATAAATAAATAAATTTTCCCAAAAATTGAATAAAATTACCCCAAAATTGACAAACAGTTCCACCAAAATGTTAAAAGAAAGGGCCCAAAAATGAACAAAAATTTACAAAACTTCCACACAATCGAAAAAAATTGTCCAAAAAAGAAGGACAAATTTGGTCAAATTTGTCAACTAATGTCCCAAAAATTGACAGAAATTTTCACGAAGGAAAATTGGCTCAAAGAAAGGAAATTTCCCGAAAAAAAAAAAAAATCTCAAAAATTGATCGGAGATTTTCCGATTAGCAGCAACGTCAATGATGAATCTGAATTTACCAGTGCAATTTTTCCATTTCTGACCCACAATCTTTAAAAGTCCTTGCCCTCCCCCTCCCCTTGAAGAATCCCCTTCCTACCACTATGTTTGAGAGTTAGTACACATGGTTATATATGAATGTGTTGGCGCCTTATATTTTCCCCATTTACCTCAAATTTTCAGCCCTTTCACTTCAAAAGTTGTTCCGCGGTCCCTGTATGTGTATATACTCTAATGCAATTACATTTATGGTTCTAATTCATCTTATTGGGTTTAGGTCATCGTACAGAGAGCCCTAGCAGCCAAAAGTTTAGCTCATGCAAAGGGTGCATGCGTCTTTTACGCTTTGTTGAAAATTCTACCCCTCTTTCTGATGATCTTTCCTGGTATGATCAGCCGGGTGCTTTTCCCAAACGAGATTGCCTGCGCAACAGCATCCGAATGCTTGAAGTACTCATTAGTTGTTCTGCTCCTTAAAATTTCAAACAGTCAGACCCGATCTGATATATAAGCAGGTCGGGTCAGACTTTTCCTCTTTATTTTCTTTATTCTGAAAACCACAAGCAATTAGGATTAAATTTCCCTTATCAATGGCTTCATTGTACTAGGTCTCCATATGGTCGTGGGTTGTTGTGGAAGTTGGTGTTGAGTATCAAATTAGCAATAGATGAAGTCCTTAATGTGTGGTTGAGTGCTTATTTTAATTAAGATAAGTGGTCTCATTATTTGCTACATTAAGTTTGTGGCTTTGATTTGCTGGAACAATTTTTTAAGGAGAAGGACAAGTAATGTGTGGCAGCGAGGTAGGATGTAGTAATACGGCGTATCCGAAGCTGGTCGTTGAAATCATGCCGTCAGGTTAGAATCTTTAATGGTTAAGTTCAGTAGTTGTGCATGTTCATCTAATATGAAAGAAGTCAATAAAAGAAATAAAGTAGTGATGGAAAGGTTAACAGTTCGGTTCACGCTCCCGATTGGGAGATCTCCTGATTGGGAGATCTCCCGATTGGGAGATCTCCCGATTGGGAGATCTCCCGATTGGGAGATCTCCCGATTGGGAGATCTCCCGATTTGGAGATCGAGACATACGCAGTGACCAGAATTTAATTTGTTGCTAATAAGTTCAGCCGTTAATTTCTTTTTACTTGTCAAATTCTGTAATTCTAAAGTTGTATACTTTGGAAATGATATTGGAATTAATATTTCTGAATAATTTGAGCTTTTGCTAATGAATAAAGTGTTCAACTCTGCTCTTCAAAAATATTGAAATTAATTTTTTAAAGATTACGTTAAAATTCCCTGGTGAAAGTCAAATTTGCGCTGGTGAAAATGGAGCTGTTACACAAATAAAATTTGAATATTACGCATGATGATTTTTCCTACCTTTGACTTAAAGCTAGTTTACCGTTATGTATTTATTTACAGAGATTTGAATTTGGAAAGATGCATTGTGGCATGGGCAGATCTAGGGGGAGGGGGAGGGTGTGACTAGGGTAGCCACCCCCCTTTTCCGGTCAAAAAACAAAACAAACTTAGGCAATAGTTTTATACGCTTCCTCGCATGTAATATTTACTAAGCAAGAAGAATTTTGTAATTACATCTTTTAGTGTAAATTGTTCAAAATCATGTTAGGCGAACTGGTAAAATGTACACCAATGGGTAAAATTACGTTTATAGGCCTACAAAGACTTAGAATAGATGTGTTATTACTTTAGTGCTTCTTCTTACCCAATTGCAAGTATGCGCGTGTGTCATTAAGTACGTAATACGGCTTGTTAATCACGGCAGATCGCAGAGCTAGCTGAACTTAAACATATAGCTAAGTATAGACCGAACTTGTTTTTTTTTTAAATTTATATTAAATCATGGACGATCCTGCCAGAAAAAGAATGTTTCAAACAACAAACTTTGGATAGTTTTTTGGGGGAAATCAGAAGAATGTAGGACATCCTCACCTTTCACGCAGGGACTTACATCCACGGTTATAGATAGGAGTTTAGTCTTTCAATAATAATAAAAAACCCACACCCCGGCTACCATTATCGTAGATCAAAGGGGGAGAGGGGGGGTATACATCCCACACTTTTTTACAATTTAAGAGTTAAATGTGTTTGAACATTAAGCATGTTTTTAGTCATTTTTTGGCTGAAATAATCCAGAAGCTTCTGGGGACTTCGCCCCTTGACCTCTACCGGGCCTTTCCTCCTGACCTTATTGAACCCCACGCCAAATCGTTTCGCGCTTCACAATCGGATAACCACTAACGCGGCAATATCTTCCCACAACTTAAAATCATTTCTTGATGCTCTTCCTGGCCACCCCCTTTTGACAAATCCTAGATCCGCCACTGTGTGAGTTATAATGACAAGAAATCTTCCGATTGGGAGATCTCCTACCAGGAGCGTGAACCAGACTGGTCAATGTTACGTTAAGGAGATATTGTTTGAAGTTCTTTTTAATCTATACAAAAATAACTGAAATTAGATTTATAGCGGCACCCTATCCTCACATTCCTCAAGGCTCTGTCAGTTTGTGCATTTTATTGGCACAATATCTGAGGTTTTGTGACTCACATCCACTTAATCAGAAGTATACTCTAGCAACAGTCTAACAAAGTGATTGTGATCCGGTAATTTACCACCTGAAAGATTTTGTTTAATATTCACAAATATTACAAAAATCTGTAATTTATTTTCAGTGCAATACGTCAACAAATATTGTGAAAGTGATGACGTAAAGTCAATACACTTCCTACACTTTTACGTACAAACTGACAAAAGTGTTTAAAACTCTATATCTCCTAGCCTACACTTTGCACCAGATCAACTTTTGTCAAAATTGCATGGATGGTCAAATTTGACCAAAATATGGTAATTCTGGACAAACTTGACCATATTGTGGTCAAATTTGTTTTTCAGTTTTGACCATGCAGATTTGACCATGTTTTGGTCAAAATTTGACCATTCCTTTTTCAGAGTGTACATCAAACGAGATATCAGAATAGTTTCTTCATAGTCTTGTTTGTCTTTTCGCCTTATATCATACGAGACAGACTTTTTTGGCCAGTGAACTAATCCTTAAAGGAATATTCCCATGGAATTTCACTTTAATATAATGGATAGGGGACAATTAAGGAAACAGATTGATGAAAAACCAAGCTGTCTTATTCTTACAAGAAGTTATTGAATTTAAAAGATTTTTTTGTCTGCGTAAAAGAGATTGTTGGTTTGTGTCCACGTCATCAATATGACGTCATCACAGCACTTCCTGTACTATTCTTTATATATTTCTTTGAAAATTAATTTCGTATTTTCTAAATAATTGGGAACATTTTTTTCGTCAAAAATGATTAAGAATAGTATAGAAGAAAATTTACAATAATGTTTTCCAATCTGTTTATGTAACTTATATTCAAATTATGACAATTTGGCAATTAATTTTCAAAGAAATGCATAAAGAATAGTACAGAAAGTGCTGTGATGAAATCATAATGATAAGTTAAACTCAGTTCAAAAGTCATTTTTATGCGGGCAAGGAAAATCTGTAAACTAGCTCAATAACTTCTAGGAATGAGATATCAATATGTTTTTTTTACCAATCTGTTTCTTAAATTCTTCTCTATCAGATACATAAATATTAAATTCCATGTGAATATTCCTTTAAGAACATTTCCACACAACAACGATTACAACTAACATCACATGAAGAAAGTAGGTCACTTTATGAGAATTATCTTCAGTTTCGTTGTCATAAGATAACTAATGTGTAAAGGTGTTCTGTGTTCAACAATTATTTCCAAGTCTGAAATCAAGTTTGTCTTATATTTGTTATCAGGGTAGATAAGGAGACGTTTCTATTAAATCTCTTTGAGGATATACCTATCTCTCCAGAAAACTTTTATCTGCGTACATATTCTTTTAGCATTTCTTTTTTGTTATCTCATAAATTAAGCATTAAAGGTCATTAAATATGTTTTTATAGGATTAATGCTTATTCTGTTTGTTATCCACATTAAAGATGAGGCGGCCTCATGAGCTCCCTGACGTCTATATTCAACAGCAGTAGCACCATCTTTACCATTGACATATGGCGGAGAATCCGACCGAAAAGCTTCCGACGCCGAGCTGTTGGTTGTAGGGCGGTAAAATACTATATATGTTTAATTGAAATTGCTAAAAAGAAAATCATTGCTTTTGTGCCGTATTTGTGCTTTCTTGTGGTCACTCTGTATGGTCACTTTATGTAATGTTTAACTCCAAAGTATTGTTTAATTATTAGTTTAAAGAAGACTCTAAACAATAGTATTTTTTGCAATTCGTTTGTTGTATTCATAAATATAATGAGCATCGTATGTATACCAATCATTTACGCATCCGAC
This sequence comes from Chiridota heheva, assembly GCA_020152595.1. Taxonomy (NCBI): domain Eukaryota; kingdom Metazoa; phylum Echinodermata; class Holothuroidea; order Apodida; family Chiridotidae; genus Chiridota; species Chiridota heheva. The sequence goes on along the minus strand of JAIGNY010002720.1, from coordinate 189,784 downwards.
ATCAAAACCGACTTTCGACTATATCCAGTTACGACATACCATGGCGCTGCAAATTTGTGCCGTATTTGAGCTTGCTTGTTGTCACTGTCCATGATCACTTAAATTCTTAATATGATGTTTAATATTCAAACTATTGTTTAATTGTTGGTTAAAGAAGACCCTAAACTTTAGTAATTTTTTTGTTTTTTTGTTTTGCAGTCTGTTTGTTATCTTCATGGTCATAGTAAGCATCGTGTGGATGCCAATTATTCAAGCATCTGAGGGCGGCCGACTCTTCGATTACATCCAGTCCATTACAAGTTACCTGGCACCGCCTATTTGTGCCGTATTTGTGCTTGCTGTGTTGTGGGGGCGAATCAATGAAAAGGTAAAATACAGATGAAAGATGCAACAAAGTATGTTTTCTTTTTCTTTGAGTGTATCTATAGCAATTTCTGTAAAATAGGTAGTTTTTGATTGTAAGTGTCGTATATCATTTACTTCCTTTTATTCGTAGATACTGAGTGAAAATATGATGTTTTAATGCCAACTAAGAAATAAGTATTTACTAGCAAATAAGCTTGTTGTAAAACACATTACAGTTGAATTTTTCAGAGACAGAAAATATCTAGGAGAATATAGAACAAGCCAATAGGTTTAGTTCGGGATCTTCGTTTGATTTGCGCTCTTTCAAAATTCTTCTTATTATAAAACTTGTATGTGGATGAAATTTATTCATGACTGCCACAGGTCAATTGATCTTTGGGTGGGTTGGTGAGGGGTGCAGTGGCTTGGCCAAGGAAAGAATTGGGGGCGGGGGAGTTCGGACCCCTTTTTTGAGGATTTTTTCAAATTGTGATAAACTTTGCTTTTTATATAATTTTGTGTTTTTTTAAACAAAATTGCCTTCAGAAATGGACTAAATTTGAATACTTGAATGCTGCGCCACTGGGTGGGTGGTTAGATTGGGTGGGTTGGATGGGTAGGTTTACGAGTGCTGAGTGGATCAATGGGTGAGTGGATGGGTGGATTGGTAAAAAAGGGGGTGGGTGGGTGGGTCGGTCGGTGGATGGGTGGGTGGGTGGATGGGTGGGTGGGTGGATGGGTGGGTGGGTGGATGGGTGGGTGGGTGGATGGGTGGGTGGATGAGTATACAAAATATTGTGTCTTGTTTCCTGAGAAAACTATACAGGTTATCAAGTTGAAACTTGGTGGAGTGGTGTGACATGATGTGAAATTATATCTCGCACAAAGTGGGTCATGTGCGCTGAAGGTCAAAGGTCAGGGATCAAAGAATTGATTTAAAATCGTAGGTTTGAGTCGGTTGCATTCATGAAAAAACCGGAATTGCAATTGGTTTGCTACTTGGCGGATTAATGGACGGTAATGTAGGTTTGGGCTACACACAACATGAGTCATGTCACCTAAAGGTCAAAGGTCAATGGTAAAATAATTGATTTAGAATTGTAAACTTTAGTCGGTTGGGTGTCATGGATAAACCGTAAGTGCAATTGGGGATGTTACTCGGTGGGTTTTCAAGTTAAAGAATGATGTAAAAATGTGTCTCGCAAAGTATGTGACATATCGCATAAAGGTCGATGGTCAGAGGTTAACTAGTTATACATTTTGTGTTGCATTTCGTTGAGAAAAACATAATTGCTATTGTATTGATCCTGGTGGGTGGAGGTTGTTACTTGGTGGGATGATGCAGGTCGTGCATGGTTATGTCACACACATGATAGGATATGTGACTGGACGTCAACGGTCACAAGTCAAATCTTGTGTTGCGCTTTCAGGAAAATCCGTAAGTGATATTGGGTTGGTACTTTGTAAGCTAGTGGAAGGTGATGTAGGGTTCTGTCCTACACTTAATGGGGCATGTTAATTAAAAGTGAAAGGTTGGATGTCAAATACTTTATTCAAAATGGTAAATTTTGGTCTGTCGTCGTGTGTCATGGACAAACCGTAAATGCAATTGGGCTGTTACTTGGTGGATTGATGATGATGGGTGATATGAAATTGCATCCTGCTCAAGATATGACGTGTCACTTCAAGGTCAGAGGTCAAATTATTGATTTCAAATGGCAAATTTTAATCGGTCGCGTGTTATGGAAAATCTGTACGTGTAAGTGGGTTGCCATTTGGTGGGTTGATGAAGGATGATGTAAAGTTGTGTCTTGCAAAAGATGTGACATGGCGCTATAAGTCCACAGGTCAAATAATAAACTATGCGTCACATTGCCTGGAAAAACAATTGCCTAAGTGATATTGGGATGGTACTTGTTGGGTTGATGAAGGATGATGTAAAGTTACGTACTACTCAAGTCATGTCACCAAGGATCAGTGGTCAGATAATTGATTTGAAATAATACATTTTATGTCGTGTTTCCTCAAAAACAGTTGATCATTTTACATATTAGGTGTCAGAGGCGATAAGGTCAGCAACTCTATGAATTGTCAACTGTCCACATTTCAGTGTATTCATTTGTCCTCCAGGGTGCGTTTTGGGGGATGATGCTTGGCCTTTTAATAGGCGTCATTAGAATGGTGACGCAATTCATCTTCCCAGCGCCATCTTGTGGAGAGAAGGACACTCGCCCGAACATTAGCTTTGATATGCACTACCTCTACTTTGGTGTGCTGTTATTTACTGTAGTGACAATCTTTGCAATCGCGGTTAGTTTGCTTACGGAACCGCTGGATGAAAAACATGTACGTCAAATTTCCTTTCCTATTAACATAAGAATTGAGCATTATTCAACGAATTTTGATGCTTTATGAAGAATGTTTTCAGAAGAATTGGACAAAATATGATCATTACAGAGTAACCCAACCGAATCCATCTGACGTTTGAATTAATGTAGGTTTTCTTAAATAAAGATTTGATAGTAAACTGGTAAATAAATCACGTGCGTTCACTGGATTTGAAACAGAACAGATCTTGTGCTTATGTATAGTGTCATTTACCCCATCGTTTGTCCCACTTTCAAGAAGAAGTATTTAATTGCTTCATTCATTTCTTAAGATATTATCTTGCATATGCTTCTAATCTGGTACACATATCGTCAGCTTCGTAGGCAGATTGATTAAGCAAAAGCATTACCATGCGTTTTTCCGGGCACTTTCCAAAGCATGACACTAAAATTTGAGGCAGCGCCTTCTCTTAGAATATTAGGGCTTTATCTCCTGTCGTACCAACCGCGCCGGAAATATTGTCAAAAGTTGGGGCCAGTCACTGAAGTACTCTCAGATTTCTCTTAATAACGTTGTTTAGAGTTTGCTTGAACATAAATTAAGTTTGCCCGAAAAGGTCACTACCGAGTCGAGTGAACTCCCGTCCCTCGTCGGTCGGAGATTAACAACTCTAAAATCTGCCGGGGAAGAAGTGACAATAAATGTTATTTGCATGCGTGTCTCAATAAGATCTTGAATAATTGAATTCCTAGCTTGAAAATCATGTCGGGTAGGCTAGTTCCAACGTTCAGTATATCCTTGCGTCACCTTGATTAAAAGAGCTTTTGTTTTCGTCACTCTGGAGGTAGATTTGCAAGCCACACTTTGTACCGAGAATAATGTTCTGGCGGAGTGTTTATATGCGTATTTAATGCACGAGGCAATTGACTTTGGACCGAGTGGATTCGTGAGTGCAAAGTCCTTTACACCGTGCGATAAATACGCATATAAACACGATGCTAAAATGTTCATCTATTTTTATAAAGTGCCTAAAATGCATAAAACAAAAAGAATGAAAAACGAGAAAAGTTTACATACATTCTTCGCTTTGTTAAGAAATTCACCTGTTGTTAAAATGGGCTCAGCCTAACACTCAAGGTCGTGCATTACGGGGATTTAATGCACGGTCATGACAATGCAAATACTTCATAGAAATTGTATAAGATCTTTTAAAAATATTTTCAGCTGCTTGGGTTAACTTTTGCTACCCGCTTTCAAAGACCAAAAGAATATGAAATTGCTGAACCTGTGGATGTCAACAACGGCAATCAAGATGCTCAGAGTGGTAAGAAAAAAAAAACCCAGCAGTAACCTTAATATGTAATAACTTAAACTTTGCTTAAAATTCTTTCATAGGCTTTCATGAGATTACAATGAGGTATTGAGAAAACGACAAACAGCATAACGAAGTATATTAAGCCGTGTGGGTTTCCATTCTTTAGTTCTTCTAAAGATGTTTCTCGCAGTCTCGTCATAGTCCTTGCATGAGAAATATTTACAATCCTTTGCTAAAAGGAGATATAAAGTCATATATTCTAGCTTGATATATGATAGAGAATTGCAAAATAAATCAACTACCAAAAACCCAAACAGTTTGAAGTTGTAACATGGACGCTGCCATTTTGTCTGATTTTGTGTTGAAATCATGCCAATGATAAGACATAATTTGCCCTATGTGCTAATACAAGTAACGTTTTTCTTTGAATTCTCTTTGAATTTTTTTACAAAATGCTTTGACATGAAGTTCTACTGCTATGTACATCAAAATCTTTACGTAATTTTTAAAATTTCTTTCCTAAATTTAGTCACTGAAAATGATGGCAAAGACAAAAAAAAGTTGTTTAGAATTTGCTGCACCGCACCTATAATCAGCCGCAAAATATACGTGGCACCTTTTCCCCTCTCCCCCGCTTCAATGTTGGCATGATTACCGCTTCAAAAATGAAGAAGCTAAGAACCTCATTCTAAATCTTTTACCAACATTGAAGAGAAAGAAAAAGTGCCAAATAATTTTGTCGGTGATTGTAGCAGTTATGACTGTATGATAGACGTTTAAAAAAGAAAAGATTTACAAAATGATCAAAATGAAATGTTCAAATTGATGCCTGAGGTTTAAAAACGCTGTAAAATGGTCAATGTTTAACCAATTAATATGGAATATTTTGCTACTTTGATGCTTTTTATTACATTTTAAAGAATTTAACCTAAGCTATTTCACCTTTCAGATCATTGTCAGTCCGGCAGTATGCCTATTAATGGGAACATAAATGTTCCTAAAAATGGGAACATTTTGCTACATAGAAGCCGCCATTTTGTGATATTTCCCATGATCCTTTGCTATCCTTAAAGCCTCATGCAATGTTACATATTTCAAATTTGAAATACCTCTGCAAAAAATATCTTTGTTAGGGGAAACTTAAAACTCATGAAAATGCCTTCATTACTGTCATGGCTTAAACTTTTCTACTCCTATTTGATATGTTCATAACGCTGTTTTCGAAATATTAGAAATAATAGACAATAGAGCTAGGCTTTTAGACTTGAAACGGTTATTTTGAAAATTTGAATATTTTTCAACACATTGATTTTTGATATTTCAAGTACATCAATTAGAAATTATGTCATTCTATCACAACTCTGAACAATATGGCTGCATGACTTCAATGTTTCTCGTGTCTTATAAATGTTCCTATTAATAGGCATGCTCCCGGACTGATTGTTGGGTTGTTAATGTTTAACGATTGTCTCTATCCTTTTCATTTAGAAGTTTCCTCCTTTCATAAAATCCTGAACTGGTTCTGTGGAACTGGCAAAGACGACCAGCGAGAAAGCACACCAGTCGTAATGTTAGACATCACGGAAACTCGTATTCAGAAGATATTGTTGAACATCGCGGCTGTGATTTGTATGCTGCTCGGGGTGTTTGTTTTTGCGTTTTTTGGTTAAAAGTTTTGATTTTCCGCCGCTTTTATTCATCAATTAAAGTAAGGCAGGGACATATCCTCCCAGGGTTAACCTGTTAATAAGGGCATTGCTATGCTCGTTGTAACTTTTGGCGGAATGAGTTTGCCTGTCAGATGTATTGGTAAAAAGATGGGTTGGGGGATTACGTATAGGCCCTCGGGGATTACGTATAGGCCCTGGGGGATTGCGTGATCGATGCTCATTTTATAACAATTTATCCTATTCCTTGTACACCACAATATACAAACTTGTCTGTATTATACATATTAAAAATAACAGAAATAACTATAATTTCCAAAACATTTTCAAATATATTCTGCTTTCATTCGAAGAAACCTCCAAAATAAAGGGTATAACCACATACATTTCTTCAATACCCTGTTTTGCACGACGAAATAGGTAAAATTGGAATTGACAGACGGACACAACTGCTAGGGGTGTCACACCTCTGGTAGTTACGCTCTTGGTCGCAAATAATCCAACAATAAGGACAAGACATGCAAATAACAAAAGACACACACAAAGCTGGTGCTATACATGCAGGAAGTGTTTCTCAAAGAGAAGTATCTACCTACTGTGGTGTAGCGGTTATCATACCTGTCTACAGACCACGAGGCCCCGGGTTTAATTCTGGGGTGGGTAGACACGCCAGTGCACCACAATTGGTTATCAAAGGCCGTGGACATTGACTTGGTTGTCGATGTTATGTCTGTCCGTACGTCGTACCTGTGTTCTCGTCCGGGTCGTATTAAGCGTTTCGTGATAGCATTTGTACTATCATAACCGAATACGCAGGCGACGACCCCGTCATTGTAATTGTGTGTTCAACTCTCTCTCTCTCTCAAAGAGAAGTCTTCAAGTGTTTTTTGCATACATTAATAAAGAATACTGTTTACGATTTTAAAAGGTAAATTATTTCTCAGTGGTGAACCGGCGTGATATAAAGCTTGATTACTCACTTTCTTTCTTTTTGTATTTAGCATTTCACATGTTATGATGAGCTGTTACCTATACCGTTGATTTACCAATATTCATTTCGCATGTAATACAAGTTGTTGCGTATTTCTTTGTAATGATTATGAATTCCATTGATTGTTTATTATCAATATATATAAACATGTAATAACTTGTTGCATATATTTGTGAAATAACATTGGAATAATTATATTGTTATATTAAAACTCTCTTCAATCTTGTCAACAATTTGTGGTCAGTATTTTGTTGTTGTCAGTATCTTTGGTCAGTACTTATTTCAAATTGTTTTTCAAATATAAACCGCTTGCATGCATTGTTCACGTTTCAAGTTGCTTTTATATTTAATAAAATACTGTTTTGGATGAATTCAGACGGCCACATGCAGGGGTGAAGCGTGACCTGGAGCGCTGGAGTGCCACATTTACCGATGAAAATTTGCAATTCTCCAACTTGTCTATAACCGAGGCTACAATCACACAATATGGAACAATTAGTAACAGCATTTGTCTCATATATTTATCTATAGGGCCGAACAAATTTTCGAAAGCTAAAAAAAGGATTCCTCACTCTTTTCTATTAATCTATTACAACTGTTTTGGTTTTGAGGGAGCCTCATAAATTCAGTAATTTGCATAGCGTTATTATCAACCATATAGGTGAATTTCAGTGGCATCCAGGATTCTTGCTAAGAAATATTATAGCGCCCTTTCTATACATATATACTTGAAAGCGCTTTACAAACAAACCTAATTACCCAAAGCTGCAGCATGCTGCCGCAATTTACGGCGCAAAGGCTGCTTCACTCTTAAATACTGAGCACCAAGCAAGAAGGCAGCAGGTCCCATTTTTAAAAGTCTTTGGCATGACTCAGCTAGGATCCGAACCCATGATCTTCCGTCTGGAAAACGGGTGCTCTACCAATTGGGCTAACCAGCCGGGAAACATATAATATCCGTTCACTTCTTATACTGTTCAAATAAGTGAAATTGCGTGTTGGCAAAGGCGGACTGGCCCACTGATCAAACGATCCTGGATTGATGGGCCGCTGGCCCCAAAGGGGCCGTAGACCATAAAAACAGGCGCAGCAGCCTCCCACAGGGAGATTGAATAAAATAGGGCCCAGCATGCTTCCCGAACCGACGAAGGGGGAGATCGAGGCTACATTAGGTTATAGTGCCCTACACAGCAAAAACAGTGTTTAGGTTCTAAGCATTTTCCTAAACACTTTCTTGCTATCACTGTATAAACACGTCTTACACTAAACACTTGCAATGTTTAGCGGTAGAACATTTGATATTTAGATATTAAACATTTGATGTTTAGGTAATGACCATATTTCAAATTAGAAAAAATAGGGAGAGATAGGTTTGATCGTAAAAAGACCGAGGAAATAAAAAGTGAATGACTTAGCGTTATAATTTAAATGAACCCTAACATATTGGAAACTCTATATGGTAAGTTAAAGAAAATTATTTGAAGGATTTTATTTTTCAGTTTGCTAAGCAGAAAAGGAAGAATACCTTTAATTTTATTTAGGTATGATGCTACTAACGTAACGTTACTGTGGCAGCATTCAACTTCAGATTAAAGTCAGGCCTAAACAAATCTTAAAGTTTTTTCCCTTTTCTGCTTCGCAAACTGAACGAAATTGTTCAAATAATTCTTTAAGTAACCGCTACTGTTTCCAATATGTTACTGAAGTAATTTACCTCCTAACAACTGCACTAACTAACTCATTTCCCTGTATGTCTAGATGTATATGCCTATATGAGCTACTGTACTTAACACGGGCAAGAAAAATGGCGTCTGTAAATTTTTGGCGGGTAGTGACAATGTGTTTAGGAATCAAACACCAAACATAATTGTGTTGAGAAATTTGACATGTTTAGATCGTTGACTTGTGTTTAATCGCTAAACACACTTTTTGCAGTGTTCATTTTGGTTAACCATGGTGTAAATGAATATAACGTGGGCTGGTCTTCACTTCCAAAATGGAGTACGGTACATTCCACCTTGATTGGTGGAATGATTATGGCCAGTCCGCCCCTGCGTGTTGTATTACATTGATCAGTCCATATGGGAACGTAGGAGTAGCGACGGAGGACACGAAATCTGCAGAATAGGCGGGGAAAAGAAGGGGGAGGGCAAAGTCAAAAGTGAGGGGGAAAATTACAAATTCACGATTAGATGAAAAACACAATACAAAGGATACAAATTTTGAAAAAGTTGGGGGGGGTGAGGAAGTGCCCGTGCTTCCCCGAAATCACAACTATGGAGGGCAAAATTGTTTTCAATAAATTATATTTCACACAAAAATACATAGAATGACTTTCATATGATATAATAAATTGGTTAAAGAATTGGAGTAAATGTACACGTAAATCTATCTTCATAACGCAAATCTATTTTCATAATCCTATCTTCATAACCTTACCCAAGAAATCAGGTGCAACATAATGCGAACTACACAGGACCATTAGCTTGATGAGCCATATCACCAAAGTCTTGCTTCGTGTTCTAATGTCCAGGATGAAAAACAGTATTCGGCCAGAAATTTTAGAAACACAATTTGGTTTTATTGTAGACAAAGGCACTAGGAATGCAATATTTACACTATCAATGATCATGGAAAGGTGCATAGAAGTATAGAAAGATTTATATTTTCATTGATTCATTGATTACTCCAAAGCCTTTGACAAAGTCAAACATGAAGATCTCTTTGAAATACAGTATTCGGCCAGAAATTTTAGAAACACAATTTGGTTTTATTGTAGACAAAGGCACTAGGAATGCAATATTTACACTATCAATGATCATGGAAAGGTGCATAGAAGTATAGAAAGATTTATATTTTCATTAATTCATTGATTACTCCAAAGCCTTTGACAAAGCCAAACATGAAGATCTCTTTAAAATACTCAGTAATTTGAACATTGACGGAATCTAATAAGTCTTACCACACAATGACAAAATTAATGGTATGGCTGATCTCGGGCACCCTTTTTCTCTAAAGCAAATTATTTTTAACCGGCCTGTTGAGGTTCGAAGCACGGATCGAATTGATAACAAAAATGGGGCAAAAGACAATTATTCGAAAAGTTATTTCGCTCATTTTGGAGAGTCAATCAGTTACTATTTAAAAACGAAAAGAGGCTATGAAATATTTTCGAATTCTATGAAAATGCTATTTCCCAATATTTTATGCGCAATTCTATAACTTCCTCATGAATAAGCAACAAAAGTTGGAATTTTCATAGAAATGTTGACATTTAAGTTTTACTCTATTTAAAGTATTGTATTTTAAGAGAAATATTCACTTTACAAATATAATGAAATGCCCTTGATAGATACAATTTAACAGCATTCTTTTCAAATTATAATAAAAGAAGAAAAAACCACTCATGAGTAAATGTACACGTATTAAAGTGCAAACAACGTAAAATGTATTTCACTTTTAAGCATGTGCCAGGGAAAGCACACGTAAGTCACAATGATTTGTTTTCAGTGTGTACTCGATGAATTTGCCAGCATGGAAAGTGGATGAACACCCTGCTCTTCTCGAGAAGTGTTCAGAGAACCAGGCAGGGGATGAAACTCCTACCATCGGGACCGACGGCTTTACGTCCCCTCCGAAGGACGGTGAGTGCCACCCAACCATTGGCCACTTTTCACAAAGGTCGGGTGGGGGAGAAGGTGTGATGCAGAAGACAAACCTCTACGCTTGATGTCAGCGTATATCGTTCTGCATATTTGTAGAAAAATCGCTGATCAAAATGTGGAAAGAAAATACAAGGTCAGAAGGTGTGAAAATCTTCATTAACATTAAACGATAATCCTTGAATTTTTGGCGTAGCACGCAACAATACAACTGTAGTATCTTCACAAAATCTTAGTATGTTTAATCAATGGATTCATTTCAGCATGCTAAATTCTTATGGCTGTCTACTGCTAGTCGCTGTTGTCTCACAGTTAAATTCACGTTTACCTATTGCAGGCAACAACCACCTTCTTGACGATTTCGTGCCTGGTAGAGATTTTCTTCAATCCTATTCTGTAATGAAAGTGATCAGAGCGTATAGAATTTGTCTGTGGCTGCAATGAATTCATTTTCAGAAGCAAAAAGGTAAAAAGTAATATTATGGTGATACAGAATTTGTATGAAGTAGATTCAGGTAACACAAGAAATACTATCAGTTTGTGTGCGTGTGTGTGTGGAAGTGATCTGGCCATACGCAATCATTCACACCCATGGAAATGCTTTTTTGTTTTTTTTCGTCTGGCAATTCATTAAATTGGTTTTCACCGATAATTTGTATTATATGTACAGATCCTTATTACGTTGTTACATAACATAAATTTGTATTCAAAACAAATTCGGCAGTTCAATGAATATGAACTTTAATTAGACACCGTTTTAACGTTTTTGTTGCATTAAAAACTTATGAAAATCAAAGAAAGTACACATGACAGTTGTTGTTCACATTCCGATAGTACCCAATTTTTCTGCCTAAGCCTTTTAACTGATCTTCGGAAATTTCAGTTTGCTACTAAACTTTTGTTGATAGGTTATTGCAATGACCGTTGTTTGGTAATATAGAAAATATGAATTCTTACTCGCTCCGTTGACCATTGACCTGTTGAATGACTCAGGATACCCTCATCGGATTTAACTGTGAAATTAGATTATGAAGAAAAAGTAGGATTCAAAATGTTTTTTTTTTTTTTTTTTTTGCAGCAGAAATATAAGAGTCACCAGAGAAACCTGAACACTTTTATGTATTCAAAGATGTACAGAGTAGGCTATACATTTTCTATTACGTGGCTGTTTTACGTACATCACAATACCGAGTGAGGAGCAAGAGGGGAAATCTCCTTGTAAGGTCACTTAGAATCCTTTACTAAAGAATCTCCTCATATTTAATTAATGTATATTTGTATTATTAGATTGAATTTATGCTAATAAATTAAGACCTTGTCCCGGGAGTATATGCTTTACAATAAAATGCGTGCTTTTGATAGGTAACGAAAAACAAAACTTTCACCATGTTCACACCCTATGAAATTTGTGCTCCAATTCGAGAACAACTTCAGATGAGTCTCATAGGTTCTGTTAAGTAAAGAAAAGGTATAGGAAAATGAAGTCGAAGCTATGCGGATTACCGCAAATACACTATCTCAAACCGAGTCAAACGTGATATGTCAGGTACGTCGACCAATCAACTGCTAGGGGAATTTTCCCTTTGTTAACAATGCACACTCGTACCACCTACGTGTATAACGCACGTATTTCTTCATTGGTTTGACCCCATACCTTCCGTAAATTGTGCAGACCGTAGGCATGTGTGCGCGCACGCCGGCGGCCGATAATCCCCAGTATTTCAATGGTCGGTAAGCTGATAAGACCCCCACAATATACGATTGGTCCATTATGGATACGTGAATTTCGGCCATGTTACATTCTTTTAATCGTTTTTTGCGATTCAGATTTGAAATGGTCCAATATAAATTGTAGGTATCTGCAAGGTTATGTTGATGCGAAATACAGCAATGATATGTAAATTTACTTTTCAGAACATACTTATCGGAGTCTTTCGGGTCCGCATAAACTTTTTTATTTCAGTATTCGATTCTTGTATGGATCCAGGAAGGTTGTTACATAAAACAAACCTAAAATATAAATCAGTAATATATGACATAATATAGTAATTGATGTCACTTTGTCTGAAAGCAAAAGTAACATTTACATTGTTGGATCTGGGAATATGAATTCCGGTGGCTTGGCTCCAAATTTGGGTGAATTGTGACACTTATTATTTAGGTCCTATAAAATAAATTCTAGATATGGCTTGCACATTTGAAAAGCCTACTATAACAAAGTCAAAAGTCATTTGGCGCAAATGTGAAAAAATGCCAAAATGTAAAATGTAATCATCAATATATACTTAGTTACTGTATGCTGTATATGCATAATCCAAAGTGTCAAATCAAACTGACACCTATTCCAAGACCGTCATCTTTGAATTATGTGTATGTGTAGAAATATACACTGAAAAATATTTTGCAAATTACCAGAAATCTGAGGAATTGAATGCATGAGAGTGCAATTATTTTAATTCCCTATATGCTTCAGATATAACAAAAATTCAAATACAGATCAAAGGCATCATCATGTCCAAGAACATTCTGCACAGGACCCTGATCTTGATTTGGTGCAAGGTGCCTTAAGATAACAAGAAACTCTGTAAGATACCAATGTGCCAGCATAGATATGCGCCACTCGAGCAAGCAAGTTTTATATTCATCAAAAAGATTGTACAAAAAAAAAGCTTCAAATTTTGAATTTAATAGTCTTTAAATTATGGCAAGAACACGTGAAGTTTCCTAGTCATGGTTAACCAGTCTGAAGAATTTTCAATGTATGCAAAAGTTGTGATGGTAGAGAAGACAATTCCTAAAATTTATTTCATAAAATCAGTTACTAGTCATGAGACCGTTGTCCCCTGCAAAATATTGATTGAGGGTACCACAATGATGCACCAAGGGTTTATAAATTGAGGTTAACAATTTTTATTGATTATATTCTTGTTTAAGAAAGTATACTTAGGCCTACATGATTTGTTCTAACTTTGGGATCTTAATAAGACACCAAAACAAAAAAAATCAAAATCTTCACTGTCTTCCACATTGCAGGCAGAACCCCATATTTCTGTTAAATCTAAAGCTGCTGGCAATTCCTACCTCAAGGGTGAGAGGGAGAACCCATCAATACTGCTTTGAACTAGATTCAACATATTTGCGCCTGTCTGCAAAACGTCCACGAGGAATTGTACATTCCGATTCCAGAGCGTCAGATTCAGCTTAGCCGATCTATGGGAAACACAAAGTAAACTAAAATGTATCATATCTTCAATCTTGTTCTATTTCATGCTTCCTATCACAAGATATCACTTTTGATCAATTCATCAAACAAAACTAGATCATTACATGATTTCATACCATGCACAGAATTTTCACTCTGAGATCATTGTATATTATCATGTTTAAAGTATGTTCTATATCTTTATCTCGCGTTGTATTTCCACATAATTTTAAATTTATATTTGCTGATGTTTTCTCTATTTGTTTGCGATGTAAAAATTGAAAGAGACGGGTCGTCTGATTAAAATATTATATGGTATACTTATACAGTCTGGTAGCGTTCCTATTATTAGGAACATAAATGTTCCTAAAAATGGGAACATTTTGCTACATAGAAGCCGCTATTTTGTAATATTTCCCATGATCCTTTGCTATCCTAACGTTAAAGCCTTATGCAATGTTACATATTTCAAATTTGAAATACCTCTGGAAAAAATATCTTTGCTAGGGGAAACTTAAAACTCATAAAAATGCCTTCATTACTGTCATGGCTAAAACTTTTCCACTCCCATTTGAGATGTTCACCACAACGTTTTCGAAATATTGGAAATAATAGACCATAGAGCTATGCTTTTAGGCGAGAAACAGCCATTTTGAAAATTCAAACATTTTTCAAAACAATGATTTTCGATATTTTAAGTACATAAATTAGAAACTATGACATTCTATCGCAACATCTGAACAAAATGGCCGCGTGACTTCAATATTCTTGTGTGTTATTAATGTTCCTATTAATAGGCATGCTCCTGGAATAGTTAAGTAGATTCAGATATCAAATAATTAGGACGTGGGTAATGACCGCGAAGATAATTTTAAAAGAATACGGCGCTTTAACACCAGTAAGTGATGCGGATATATTTTCGAGACTTCAGCTTCTGCCATTGATGAAGGGCATTGTGTCAAAGCATTTAAGTAAAAAGGTTTTGCTCGCTTTGTCAATCCGAAAAAGAATGCTACTTTTCACAATTTATACAAAATGAGGCAAGATTGATGAATACTCTAGTGATGGAAACGTTTGATAAAGAGGGTAATGAAACAAAGTTAATGCTCCAAAAGACACCAGAAAGCTTACTATTAAGGAAAATGTTGAATAAATAGTGTTCCGAGATAACTTCCTCAATATTCAGGAATACATCTGTACATAAACAGTGAATCAATGCATGGGTATTATTTTGATCAGTGCTTCAAACGGAATTGTCATGGTGTATTCTGTTGTAATGAAAAGCCATCAGAAAAACAGAACACTAAGATGAAATCGAAATGGTACATTTGCCTGACACTCATTCAAAGTAAGAAAACTTCATGCAAAATATAAACACTTACTGGCATTAACAAGAAGCTTTGAATAATTGTATTTGCGACTGCAGCCTTGCAGACCGTGCTTCATTTGGTCCTGGAATCGGAAGTTTATTCCGTGACATTGTTTTCTGAATGTTGCAAAATATTTTGACGCTAGAAATTCAACAGTCTTCCGCAAGCAACATTGCTACAGAGTACAGTCTCGTATATTGCAATAATGTACTGAAAATATTCAGTCAAACTCACAAAGGTTTCTTTGAAATAAAATTCACATTTTCAAATTAGCAAAACGTAAAGATTACAGGTAGCTGATTCCCTTGTTTTGCTTTTAACATCAATTGCTTTGATTTTCCTAAATGTGCTCTTCAATGACGATAATTTGCTCTCGGAAAAAAATTCCCAGTGAGCCGAACACTCTCGCAGAGATGATAGGCCTGTCAAAATACCCGTACCAAGGTAAGACGTGATTTCCAATATCCGAAAACCGCGGAAGGATCAAGACCGCAGCAAACGAAAGGATTTTTTAACCTCAGTCATCACTTGCGGTTGAGCTTTTAATTCCGTTTGGAATTCGTTTTCGCTTGTATTTGCAAAAAGAGTAACCCCATGAAAACTCTTGAAGTAGCTTGTGGAAGAAGGCATCGGTATCTTGCGTCGTCATACAATGAATTGGTATACTGGATTCGCTACCATCGATGAATTGATTTGACTCAACTTTTAAAATCCCCAGATTAAGAGCAAGTTCAAAGTCCTTCACATCGCATAGTTTCATGAAGTCGTCATATATTTCCAATACAACCTATGGCCAGTTATAAGACCTTCCTATGTAATTTTCTTATATTGATCATCGTTAAACGTATCTGGTTAACAGCAAGAAGTGACGTCTGATTATCTTTAATCGTTGACTGTTTTTCCTTTTCATCATGATGGTAAACATAGCTTTCGAAGACACCCGTTAAAAGCTCTGTTATTATTGATGGAATGATAGGACGACCCGCATTTTGATATATTTCGCAGAATCACAGGTAAGGGTAAGAAGGAGGGGATGCTTGCCGACGTATTCGAATAAGTGGTGCGACTTTAAACTCTGTATTATAGCCTTTGCCATATTTTGATTGTCTTTATAGTAGATATTGTGTATAAAGAAAGAAGCACTATCTTCAGTGAACCCTTCAATTTGCAAAACATTATCAAACGTGTTTTTGAAATCAGGAATACGTGTTATCGCAGAACGCCTAGAAGTTGGAATATTTTTCACTGAGTCATATTTTTCCTGAAAATGATAGACAGTGTATCTTTGTAGAATGGTGAATCAATAAGGTTCCGTGTAAATTTATCAAAACCGTAAATAATACAGTAATAATAATGCACTTCGCTGGCTGTTCTTCAAGAAACTTTTCGATATCTGCTGTCTTTATAATACTAACCGAATCCGAACTAGCAAGAACTGCTTCCGGAAATAGACATACGAATGATTTCCAGATATTAAATCTCGAATTTGCAGAAATGGAAGCCGATCCATGTCGGTTAAAATATTTGCATTTACCCAATGTATGGATAATTTCATCGCCAAAGAAGTTTTTCAAGAACAGCTTCGCCAAGAACCAATGTAATCACCCATTGGCTCTGCTATGCTCATCTTGACTGGATCACTTTGTCGTTTGCTTGAGGAGCAAAGCCACAAAAAACAAATCCAAGTGTAATTGTCCTTTCCCCAGCAGGATGAGACGCGAAGCCATGGCTTGATAAATTTCTTCCGTATTCGCTATCAATAATTGCAAATTCGATATGGAATTGTCTGTTAGAGGTCAAAATAGAGATAAAACTTATGATCATAATTTTATTAAAGAAATTCCTATTAGCAGATTTATTACATATTACACAACGACAAGGAGAATGGCTAAAGATACTTTTTAATTTCTTCGAGGTATTCAATAAATATTCAATGAATACGCCAAACTAATTCAGTAAGATGTAAATTTTCACTCGAATATATACAGCTCCTGTTTAAATGATATGACAATGAAAGCAGATTATATCTCTTTATTTTTTTTCTGCCTGAAAAATTCCATAACTAAATTATTTTCACGAAAACTATAAATGTAGGCTACCTGTCATCTTTAAAATTGATCGCCTTCGGTCACTCTAGGTATTGCAAATGTTACACTTTTCCTCTCGTTAACTTGCAATAAAGTCGGTTTTTCGTATATCTATTTACTTGTAAACTTAATAACTGGAGGACCTTAAAATAAATTAGGAAGCTGGAAAAGATGAATAAAAATAAAAAATCTGTGTCAAACAGTTTGAATGAACCAAAAACTGACAAATGAAAAATGCAGATTACTTTTATGTATCGTCATCGCATGAGCCTTTTGACTGCCTGACTAAACATATCCTCATTTTCTAAATTGGATTGTCCAAAATGTCAATAAATATCCTGAAATTTTGGAGACAGATATTATATAGATATTAAAAAAATACAACCGTGAATTTAAAAAAAAAAAGCAAAAAGTTTTGAATATTTATTTACTATCAGTCTCCAAAATTTCAGGATATCCATTGAAATTCTGGAAATAAAATGAGAAACTGGAGGACCTTAACATAAATTAGGCTCATGCTGGAAAAAAGATGAATAAGAATACAAAATCTTTCAGACTGCTCCCGAACTGTCAAAAACGCTAATGGAGTAAAACCATTGATTAGTATTTGCACCTTTTCAAACATATCTATAAATTTGCTATTAAAACATCATGCTTTCTCTTTCTAAATTCATATAATAATAGTATAATAAATAGATTATGGTAATAATAAATGAATGAAATCAAATGAAATAAAATTACATTTTTACATAATTCAACTCATCATTTTGAATCCATTTTCCTGGAGGTTTGAGGCTGGAAAAGACACACAATTAAAGAGGTTGCAGGAATTATGAATGTTTCTTCTACCCATTTATCATCTACTTTTGTTACAGTGTACAGGTGTTTACTTCTTCTTCCCTCCCATTCTCCTACTTGTCAGCTTGATTAAGTTAACACTACATATCAATCCTTCTCTGGCTTTTCGTCTCTTTCCAAATGAGTTTTATTTTTTTTTGATCTCTATAAGAATTTTAATCTGGTTTGGCTACGTTGCCTTGATATCTCTTTGTATTGTTTGTAACGTATATTTCCATTTATTGTCCAGTGTACCTTCCTTTTCCAGTTTCAGACAAGCAACAAAAAATAAACCAACAGACATTTCACATTGAATCACAATGTACTTCAATTCCTATAACATATATTCAAGATTAAATTCTTGGATTTTGAATTTTGTTTTCTGGACGATGCTCAAGAGATACGTTATTACCTTATTAATACGCTATTTATATCTTTAAGATATGAAGTTCATTAAACACTTGTATCAAAAAGATTTCTTAATTTTACTTCCTTTTGCGACAGGATTAAGGAAAGCGTGTTCGCACTTATCGGTTACTGATGTCAACCGATCTATCTGAATTTAATGCAAGTAAACAATGTCTACCATTTTGGGTTAAATAAGATTAAACTGATGAATAATCCAATGCACAACTCGTTTACTATGACATGTACAAGATTTAACATTACCGTAGTGTTGGGGCATGGTTTGTCGTAACGGACATTCTTTTTACAGTCTAAGCGAGGTATAGTGGTCATACAACATATTTTGGGAAACTAGCCTAGGATTTCATTTTCTTGTTATCAATAGACTTTTTATCTGTTTTTGATGTTCAAACAAATCACACTGACCGAGGAAAATGACAACATATACTCACGTCAGAATAGTCCCATTCACCAGATTGTGACATAGATATCTGTGGCCGCTAACAAGAACTATTAAAATAATGTTTTACAGCATGCATTAAAGATCTTTCAGAAAATCAGAAAATTAAAAGAAATTTTAAATTTCGTATCGTTTATATTGTTTGTAATCCAATGAAACTTTTTCCATTGGAAATATCAGAAACATGAATAAACCAGGTACGCATCCAACAATTAAACAACCAGTTACATGGTAATGTTTTAACTGTAAAACAAAAAACAAAATAAAGTCTAAATGTTTAAAAAAAGTCAAAAGTTTAAATAAAACTAGTTTAAAAAAGGAAAATTAATGTTTATATGACTTGGCATTTTCACCATTCACAAAATACAAAAAGATGTAAAACTATGAATGATTTTGGCTCTAAAATTAAGTGTATACTTGGATGAATGTATGCAACAAACTGACAAATACGTTTTGTGTGGTATTACAATTGAAAATACAAACTATAATTCCACCAAGCATTAGCCTTAACATTTAGACAGAGCAATAATTACAACAACAAAAAAACACCATTAAAATACTGCAAATACTATGTTATGCTTTAAAATATGGATTAAATCTGAGACGTCCAGTCTATGTACATAGAAAGTAAATAAGCGTTAACAGGGACCCGGCATATAAATCAATGCAATGATAACCCTGACGAGACCATAGGTTTAAGTTTGGCTGGGATTCCACAAAAACATCACACTTACGGAGGGATTACATATATATTACATCCAAATGTGGTATATATTCCATGTAAGACCTACTTTAAACTTATTCAAATAACTTGTGTGTGTGTGTGTATATGTGTGTATATATATATATATATATATATATATATGTGTACACTGAAGCTGGTCAAATTGTGTAAATAAATCATTATACCTTACATCTACGTTACGATTGCCTCAAAATATTGCATGACTGATTTTCATGCAGGCCCCATTTACTGATATACTTACTTGACTGATATTAACTTCGACGCCCTCGTGAAACACCAGTCAAGAACCATCTTGGAAGAGACCGTCTTTTAGGTCACGCTTAAAATTTCGATGCGTAGTAAATTTACTGCAGTGTGCTTTCCAGAAGCGTTTGACGATGAGAAATAACACAAACCATCGTTGTGTATGAATAGAAGGCGTCTTAGCAGATGTGCACCGTTTGCCAGTACAACCTGGATAAATTTTGAATTCCCGGTGGGTACACATCAGCCTCAATTTTAATGCAAGCTGAAGCAAGTTAAATCAAAACTGTTATCTCAAAATTGCACAATCCACGTAAACATTTGGGCATATAATGTAATTTAACTATCCAGGAATAATAAAGAAAAGTGGACATAAACTTGTAAAACGGACACTAACTGATTGAGTATAACTTGGAAGAAAAGAAAATCTCGGGTGTACAAAAAGGTAAAAAGAAAGCGAGCCCATTGAAACAGTCCCCTTCTTATAACGCTTTGTTTAAAATCAACAATGACAAACTTCGACAGGGCAAAATTCAGTAGATTTCACACACTTTACTATGTCTTGCATGCAACATTTTCAACCTTATTATTCACAAACGACGTATCCTGCGCCAAAGATGTAGTCACACTATAAGGAACTTGGGGATGGGAAGCTTCAAGAAACAACATAAACGAAGCAGAACAAATTGTGATTGTCATAAAGTGCGGAGTGATAAACTGAAAATGGGATGCATATCTAGTTGTCTAGCATTATATAACTTATTCATTAGCTGAATATTTAATGTTTTATTACCTTCTAAATATCAGAAAGAAATCATTTCCTTAGATGTAGATATACATACCCGTTCCTTGTTTGCAACATTGAGTAGTGTAAGCAGAGCCGGTTCTTTCAATCTTATTGTCAACATTGATCAAATTCAATTTCTTGATTATCTTTTTTGTGGCAAAATACTTTTATCTCTGGGATTTTCGTTCCCGTTACAGTATTCATGCAGACAAAAAGTTGTCAGCATACCATCACCGTACACTAATGATACATTCATTAACTGAGAGACCAGTGAATGGTTCTACCTAAAGCAAATCTCAATGGATATTCAACATTCTCCAAACGCTGGGCATTACGTCGCAAATGTTCTATCATTTGCTCAACCTCATCTTCATTTCCACGCGCAAGAAAATAACCAGTAAACTCTTGGAACAGTTTGTGCGGATAGGCGATCGTGTCTCCTTCGACCATGTCCTTCAGTAATATATTTAAAATTATTGGACCCCGAAAGTGACATTTGACCTGATTCTATTTAAAGTATACCTAGCCGAAGATCAAGTTGAAAATCTTCGTCACGGCACAAACCCTTAAATTCTCGAATTTCTAATACAATTTGGGGCCTGTCGAAAGACCCTCGAAGGCAACCTTTCCTATGGCGATCTTCCATTGATACAATCATTTCGTCAGTTGTTGCAGTGGAATAATTTCATTTTGCAACTGATTTTCTTCTCCAGATGAATAACATAGCACTGCAAGACGTTGTTAAAATCCAGTTCATGTTAAGGGAAGTATTGGACACTCATGTTCCAGGTTAAATTAAACTGAGCCACATATTAAGGTATTAAGAAGAGGGTGGGTGCTTACATATTCAAAAAGATATTGTTCTCTAGATTTTATATCCGTCGCATCCCCACTACCTTGTTTTCTTTAAAAATATTTTTGATAAGATATAATACAATTATCCTTGGTGAATCCTTCTATTTCCAAAATATTGTGAAATACATCTCAACACTGTTTTCCTAAATGTTTCATTGCGGAATGTTTGGACGTGAGAATGGTCTTCATGGGATCAATTTTTGCCCAATATTATAGCTATAATGTCCTTGTGTACTAGGGTGTCAAAGATGTTATGTGGAAATTCATCAAAGCCATTAATTATAATCATCGACTTATCTGAATGCTCTGTTAAAAATCTTTCCACATCTTCTGGCCTATCTCTATTCCAGGAAGGTAAAGTTGCTAACACTGCGTCGACAAAAGATTTAATGTTCTTTGTTATATGTCGAATGCGCAACAATAATAACACTTCGTTATTGAGCAAGAGAAGCTGGTCAGCCCTCGTCTAGGACCTTCTCGGACCCCCTCACTTTTTTGATGCTGGCTATGCCACTGAATGTACGGTGGTTTGGCATATAAGGCATATGGTGTTAAAACATATGGGACATGATGAAAATGTGGGGCATTAAAGGATGTTTTCTGGTGTACGAGACAGGATAGGTTTCTTTTGGGACAGAGTGGAATGTGTATAGGACAGGTGGGATATCATATCGGACAGAGTCAGATGTTATGAAGGACATGATGTGATGGGATGCCATATGAGACATAAGAGTGGGACAGAACATCATGGGTGGAATGGAATGTCATATGGGACATGGGAAGAAATGTCATACAGAACAGGAAGAAATGTTATATGGGACATAGAAGAAATGTCATATGGGAAATGTCATGGGACACATGGAGAAATGTCATATGGGGCACAGGGAGAAATGTCATATGGGACATAAGAGAAATGTCATATGGGACATAGGAAGAAATGTCATGTGGGACAGGGTGAAATGTCATATGTACAGGGCATAGGGTTGGATATGTACAGGGTATAGGGTTGGATATGTATGGGGCATAGGGTTGGGTAAGTACGGGGCATAGGATATGTATGGGGCAAGGGTTACTTATTTGCGGGGCATAGGGTTAGATATTTATGGGACATGTACAGGGCATAGGGTTGGATATGTACGGGACATAGGGTTGGATATGTACGGGCATAGGGTCGGGACATAGGGTTGGATATGTACGGGACATAGGGTCGGATATGTACGGGACATAGGGTTGGTATGTATGTGCATAGGGTCGGATATGTACGGGACATAGGGTCGGATATGTACGGGACATAGGGTCGGATATGTACGGGACATAGGGTCGGATGTGTACTGAAAATAGGGTCAGATATGTACGGGACATAGGGTCGGATATGTACGGGACACAGGGTCGGATATGTATGGGACATAGGGTCAGATATGTTAGGGACATAAGGGCCGGATATGTATGGAACATAGGGTTGGATTAGGATATGTACAGGACATAGGGTCGATATATACCAGACATAGGGTTGGATATGTATTATAATATCAGATGGGATTGCCATATCACATTGGGGAGGTATGTGAGACCATTACATGAAAATTAGCAAAGCCCAATTTAATAACAAACCAAACTCGCACCTGAGTTTACAAAACTTCTATGCTATAAATAATTTCTCACAGGCCTCGCACTCTTCATAACATGTACTAAATACCTCTGTGTGGTCAACTTTAAAGTGGGTTTACAAGAAGTTACATATCTCTAAATAATATTTTTGTGGTTTTAGATTTTAAGAATGGGAGATACTTTTGTGGTTGTTTGGGAATTTTATTTTACAAAATGGCAACTGTCTCCTCCTAGCAGTGTATAGGGAATGTCCATATAATGCATTGCTGGGATAACATATAGGGACAGAGTTAATGGCATGTGGTGCATGGGGTTGATTGACATGGGAACATTGATTGATATGATGGCATGTGGGACATATAGTGTGTGATGGAATATTGGACATAGGGTAAGATGTCTAAAGGTCATTGGGTAGAGTGTCATATGGGACACAAGGTAGGGGCATGTGAGACATTTGTTCAGATGGCATTGTATGGGATGGCATTTTTTTATTTTTTACTGTACATGTGTTGCCTTCAGCCATGCACAATGAGTTCCCCTATTTGCTTCAATCAGGTGTAACACACAACATACATCAACAATGATGATTAAGACAAATGATAATAATTTCTTTTTTATATTTTATTGATAAATAAATTTTAAATTAAAAATCTTTGCATAATTTGCATTATAATTACATAAATACATCTTATATTTTATTTATTAGCTGCATATCTCATACAAATCATGGACAGTTCACAACAGGTTGCACAGCTGTATTCATCAATATGGCAATAATATAAACATTACTATGCACACACTCGCATGTTGACTTAATTGGGAAAACCTCTGTCTTGTGTATTAACACACTTGATCATTTTAAAAATCCCCAGCTAACAACTTAATAGGATGACAAACCATGTGAATTGACCACTTTGTTTTTGGTCTTAGCAATGTCCTAATCAAAACTACCTGGAAATTAACCTCACTGAGTTAAAAGAATAACAGCTTTTTCAACCAATCATCACATGAATTTGCCTAGCAACAAAATCTGCGTAACAAGTTGGGGAAAATTCCTACATGGTACTAGTACAGTAGCAGGTGCACTCATACAGTCAATGCAATATACTGTACAATAAAAAAAATTCTGCACACAGACCGAGTGAAGACAAAATGGTAAACAAAATTGCACTTTAGAGCCCACTATGGGCTTTGTACATCCAATTCCTGTTACCCAGAACGGTTAAAAAACATAATTTTGTTAATTCCTTTTGCTGAAAACTGAAAGTTTCAGAGAAGTGCCATAAATGGATCAAAATTTGCGACAGGCCACATAAACATCCAAATATCAATGCATTGGTTTGCATGATTTCTAAAATGAGGTTTGCTTGCCTCACCTAGTTGCCGCGTTGCTATGGTGGGTGTGGCTTATTTCCTTAATTGGAGATGTTAATTGATATTCTGATCAAATTTAGGAGAAAAATTTGTTTAGAATTGTACAAAGATTTGAAATGTCTTCCCAAACATATATAACTACTGTATCTTGCATGTACAAACAAATTCATTAAGATTTAGTGAGCATGCATGACTTAGAAATGTATTATTAGTCATGGTAGGTAGATAGTTTTGATTATTTTTACATCCCTTTCTCAAAATTCTAACATTATATAGAGATGGTCATTTGATAAACAGTTTGTAAAGCACTGGTTAGTGAAGGAAGATCCACCAGCCCAGGACCTATAGACCTTTTCAAATCTGAATCAGCAATTTCCGAATAACTAGCTTAAATTAGCTTACATGGCTGAGATTCACGTGTCCATAACGGACCAATCGTATACTGGGGGAATCTTATTGACCAATCAAATACTGGAGAAATCTTGGCCATCTGCACAATTCACGCACAATATGGGACCAAACGTATGGAAAAATGTTTCCAAGCGCACGTATCATACATGCGTTATACAAGCAAATATGTGCGTGTATTGCTGCTTACATTTTTTCCTCGAACCTGCACCTGATTGGTTTGGAGACAAAGGAAAAGTTCCCACAGCATTTGATTGGTGGAAGTACTAAACAAATCACGTTCGGTTTGAAAAGGTCTATAGCAAGCCAAGTAGATCACCGAGATCTCAAATTCAAAAATTAAAAGACTGCTTTACTCAGTATTTGAAAGATTTTTATAACATAAAAAGGCCATTTATCTATAAGCGACGATCCATAGATGTTGAAATCTATGTACAGGTAATGTTCAGATCCATGTGTAATGATATGCATGTGAAATCTTATACATAAAAACACTTTAAAGGAATATTCCCATTTTTTTGTTTAACCTAGCTCTCAAAGAGAATATTTTAGAAACAATTTAGTACAAAAATCCTGTTGACATGTTATTCCTACCAGGAGATATTTAAATTTTAAGGTTCACAAAAAATGCCAATAAACGAATAGCAACACATTCTCTCCCAA
Source organism: Chiridota heheva (assembly GCA_020152595.1). NCBI lineage: Eukaryota > Metazoa > Echinodermata > Holothuroidea > Apodida > Chiridotidae > Chiridota > Chiridota heheva. The sequence continues at coordinate 164,432 of JAIGNY010002720.1, read as the reverse complement.
AAGTTGATGTATTTCATTAAAATCTATCATCCTTTTTATTAGTAAAACCTGCTAGAAAAATAAATTGATAAAAGTTAGGTATTTATTTACATTGCCAAATATACCCTACTTCAATAACTTTTAAAAATTAATTAATGTTTCTACATAAATATTTGCAATGAAACAACATCAAAATTAATGTTTAAAAAATTTAAAATGCATAAAAACTATTTATATCTTCTGATGAAATTGATATCAACCTGATTTTTGTACAAACTCATCAAAAGTATGCTCTTTCAAATCATTATTCCTTTAAAGAATTAGGAAGAGAGAGAGAGTTGTTTAATGACGTCAATGATAGTACAAATGTTCATCTTATATGAAAGACTTAAAACAGGTACGACGTGCGGACAGAAAAAAACCAAGAATAACCAGTTGTGGTGCACTCAAAAATCATCTTATATAAAAGAATTCAAAAGAAAAATGAAAAAACCATTTTATTCCGTTAAGTTTAAAGTTTAAAGTTTGGTATCATTTGTGTAGAAATGACGGAAATCAAGACTAGTTGGGACATCATATTAATATTTTATCGTATTTTGTTCTGCTATTTTGTGGCTTTAAAACCATTCGATATGTCAGGAAATAGTAAAATAGAATCTTGTATGGGTAATCATAATTTACCATCTGAAGAAAATTTGAGAAAATATAATTCAAATAGTCAAAAAGTTACATAAATTTTCTTTAAAATACATTAAAAATTGTTAAGAATGTGAGGATAAGAGCACCAACCAATTATATGATTCTGTTGACTGACCTTTTAACATATGAATTTTGCATATTATACAACATACCAATTTTGCATAATATACAACATACCAATAATATACAAAATTCTTTAACACTGATCAGCTATATACTGTACCCTTAAAGGTCTATCAAATTCTAAATTTACTAGTTTTTGAATTTTGAAAATAACATATGTAGTTTTAAAATTATGCGTAATCAAGTTTTAAAATTTATTATATTGCAAAAATGTGATGTATGAACAGGAAAACACCTGAAAATGCTTTTGTTTTCTTTATATTTCTTCCCTTAATTTCAGATCTTGAAATGCCTTCTCCGGTTTGAGGTTGGTTGTGGGCATGGTAAAGATCCAAGTCCTATTCATTATATTATTTTGCCTTTTTTAAGACAAAATGAGAAATGGCAAATGTTTAAAAAACAAGAAAAAATACAGAAGAATACAGGACTATGTCCTGTATACACATTACAAGAGTAACACAAAAAATTGCATATTTGCACACAAATCTTGACAAAGCTGTAAAATGACCAATTTTGGAACCAATTTTGATGAACAAAAAAACAAGGAAGGAAACACAAAAGAAAACAAGAGACAATGCCCTGTTCACACATCACAAGAGTAATACAAAAATTGGCTTATTTGCACACAAATCTGTAAAATGACAATTTTTACTAATTTTGATGAACATGAATTTTTGATGAACATGAATTGTCCTTCTCCTTAAAATTTGTTCCAGCAAATCAAAACCACAAACTTAATGTAGCAAATAATGAGACCACTTATCTTAATTAAAATAACCACTCAACCACACAATAAGGACTTCATACATTGCTAATATGATACTCAACACCAACTTCCACAACAACCCAGGACCAGCAGGAGCACTAGTACAATGGAGCCATTGATAAGGGAAATTAGATCCTAATTACTTGTGGTTTTCAGAATAAGGAAATTAAAGGGGAAAAGTCTGACCCAACCTCTTTATATATCAGGTCGGGTCTGACTGTTTAAAATTTCAAGGACCATAACAACTAATGTGTTTTTTAGTGGATTTTTAATCAATTTAGCTCCTATTGTAGCTACCTGTTCCTACACATTAGCACTGCCTAAAAATTTGGCCTGCAATTTTTAAGCAACAACTTAACCACACCATTCAACAAGATTAACTTTGCATCATAACATTGATATATAAATAGTTCTACCTCATAGTTCATTTCACCTTTCCACAGCAGCAAAGACAAACAATGCCAGCATTGATTACACTTACTACTTATATTACAAAGGATTGCCATTATGTGTCACTTAAAATACCATCTAACACCAGTGGGAGTAGTTGTTATCTTGAAGGATTTCCTTGGAGAGGTGAAACTGCCAGCATTGACTGTTTTATATTTGGGCCAAACAATGAAAATATAACTTTTACTCCGACCGGCCCTGCTCCATTTGAAGGTTGAGATGTTCCTGGTTTTTTTTGTGGCTTGGGAAACAAAGCCATTTCTAATGCACACTTAAAACTATAAAATGTACTATTTTCAAAATTTTGAAATGTATAGGTTTACATAGAAATTAGTCTTAACATATAGCAATGCCACGTGAACAATAACAATGAAAGCAATGGTATGCATTATCATGGGAAAAAACAATCAATTCTAAATTTATCAATTTGAATGGAATTCCAAGACAACAAATATACATTCAAAACTGGATTTAATATATGAATACATATTCAAAATGTATTATTTGCACTTAGAACTCTAGAATTGTACCATATTCTTAAATCATGAATGCACCTGAAACTTAATACATGGAATATTGTTAACCAAATTTCATACGATAAATGACTTCCGACTGAAATTATTTGGTTGAGGAACAGTCAGCCAAAGTTATAATGTAAAGGAGTAAATAGGCCTACTAATACCACGCAATTTATACACAAAATCTTTTCCTGGCGATACATGGAAATGTCTGCAGCCTGCAGGACATCTGATACACTAGTGATGAAGTTCCATAAAATTAGGATATCTCCAGGTCAGGTTATATGATATGAGAAGGGTCAGGGCCAGATTAAAGCGGGGGCTAAGGGGGCTGCAGCTCCAGGCTGCCTGGAAAATATAGGCTCACAAAAGCATTGTACAAAAATATTTTGTACCTCTTCTTTGGTTCTCTATGTCATAGACTATTTGTTTGTGAAACAAATATGCCTACTAGGCCTGCATATACAGTTGCAAAGATTTTGAAACGGTTATGATTGATGGGATTGATGGACATCAGTCCACGCAGGTTAATTCCCCAGTAGTGCTGGTACTATTTTTACAGCCGAGTGGACTGAAGCAAGTAGAGTAAGTGCCTTTCTCAAGGGCACAATGCATGAACCATGTACCTTTCGCATACGAGTATGACTGCTTAACCACTAAACCACTGCACCTCGATATACCAAAGAGACTTTAATTGGTTGAAAATTAGGAAAAACAATTCTTGTGGAATCTACAAAACTAACTTTTAGTTTGGCTTCGGAGACAACAGAACGAGTCTGTGCCACTCAAGTGGGATTGCAGTTTTCTTTGAATATTTGATATGTAGTTGTCCTTTGAGCACCATTTATCTTCTTTAACGGTTGCTTTAAAAACTATCATAGTAGCAAAATATTTCATCCAAATTGGCCAAACATTGACCATTGATATTTAAGAGTGGTGCAGCAATTTTGAACTAAAACTTTTTGAGTCTTTGTTATGCCTAGTACAAAATTCCAATCATTTTCAGTGACTTTTATTTAGCAAATTTTAAGTACTTGTGAAATGTTTACTCAGTGCTTTTTTGAAAAATTCAAGAAACTTGATGTGCTCTTATGTTAATTCTTATTTAGTCCTTCAGAAATTGTTACATGTCCATACTATAGACCACCGATTATTGATAGGCTCCCCGCGGGCCAAATCTGGCCGGCCAGGCTATCCAATCCGGCCCGTCTAGATAGATCCAAAAGATATCGGTAAAAATTGCAAAATCCTTATTTATTTCGGGTTTCTTCAAGGCAGATATGTGTACTAGGACATCGCAGCTTATCAAATAAAATGATCTTTAGTTCCACCATAGAATTGGCAGACTCGCGGCATATCAAAGGAAAGCGGAAAAAAGCACCGCCAACATCTGGCGTACATCCTTATCGCAGGTGCTCTCAGCTTGTTTGTATTCAGGAATTGTTTTCACAGGTTTTTTTTTTGTCATGTAATGCTGGTTTTGCCACGTGATTGGCCTGCAGCCTGAGGCTGTTGTCAAATGGTGGCCCTTAGAAAAAAATTTATTAAGAAACTGCTATAGACCTTTCAAAAAGTGTCATGAAGTTATCAAACTGTCAGATACAATTTGGAAAAGATGAATCCAGGAAATTTTCTGATCTTTTGACTGTGTTCTTGCAACATAAAAATCTTAAGTTGGTTACATGAGTGACATACTTGCAGGATAGCTCATGCAAATCCCTGACACATTTTCATACAGCATTGGTGCAGAATTATTTCAATTCAAGGTTCATTGACATCACTTGTCATTGACCCTTGAAAAAAACTTTAAATTCTGGGAGACGGGATTTGATTGGTGACTGTAAGGCCTATGATATAGAAAGTATACCATTAATATCATGACTCTGGTATAAATTTTCTTGGGAAATATTCCATCATCACTTGTTATAATTGGGAAAAAAATTATATTTTTGCAGTTCTTTGAGGTTTTAGGACATCAAAATTACATTTTTATCAAATTATAAAGTGCACATACAGTAAGCATCTGTCCTTGTGATATGGACTATGGGGTGTGCATAACCCTGGTATGGATATTTCTTGAAAATATGTTATCCCAAAAATGAGAATTTAATAAAAACTTTAACAAATCATGAAATTTGATATTGCATTTCTTTCAAAACCTGAATGATGCTGAAATGGAGGAAATGCTGTTAGATACATGTATGTCATATACACTTGCAGTAAATATCTACCAGTAAATGAAACCAAAACACAGTCAAAGGGGTTATTTTGAAATATGGGGTCAGAAAGTAACTAACCAGATTTTCAGGGGTGGGATATTCCTCCCCCTCCCAAAAATATATCAATATGGGCAAGCTCTAAAATATTTTATATTGAATTTATCAACAAAAAAAGAGTAACACCAACATTTCCAAGTAAGTTTTAAATGGCAGGATTTTGTGGATAAACACTAAACAGTACATCGGTTGTGAACCTGGTGTCAAAGATTTTTAATATTGTAGTAAAGAATATTTTCAGGAAAGCTGTGTAAAGTTGGAGAAAGTACCCACAAAAAAAATGTGGTTGATCTATATTGGTGTGCATAAGAAAAACCATAACCTTCGTGCGGCCGTAGATCGAGAAACAAAAGAAATAACACAACGTTTATCATTGGTTGGCCATGCGGGCCATAACGTCTCCTAATACTTACGCCTATAGAAATATAAATTCTTACGTCGTACAAATCCATTTCATACATTTAAAATGGGTCGCTTATTGGCTGTTACCTTTAAGCATAAGAATAGACATAATTTTATGTATAAAAACTAATTTTCTATTCTTATGTCTAACAGTCTAAAGGAAATAGCCAATCAGCAGCCTGTTTTAGACGTATGCAATGGAATTGCTATGATGTAAGAACTTATTGTTACAAGGTAAGAAATGATTGTTACGACAAAAGAAATGATTGTTACGACATAAGAATTTATTTTTCTTAGAAAAAATGCACCTTCAAACCTTCAGATTTGCTGCATATTTATGAGCCTGGACGCGTTGGTCTAAGATCCAACAAGAATGTCACTCGCCTTGTGGTGCCAAGAACTAATCGTGTCAGTGGGGACTGCGCCTTTTCTGTCCTGTGACCAAGTCTGTGGAATAATCTACCTATTGCAATCCGTCAGGCTCAAACTGTTTATACTTTTAAGAAGGTCCTTATGACTTTCTTTTTCCTACTGATTAGTTTTATGCTGTCTATAATATTTAATTTCTTGTTTTATTATCTAGTTTTTGATTTTTACCAACTCTTTTAAGCTTGTATATAGTCATGCAATTCTTTCCTTTTTTGATATTGTACATTAAGAGTTTGTTTATGTATTATCAATTTGATTGTAAAGCGCCTCGATCCACGGAAGAGGCGCTATACAAATAAGTGCAATAATAATAATAATAATAAACGTAATATATGTCTGAAAATTAGATTTACGTGTAAAATTAAGTCTATTCTTATGCCTAAGGAAAACGGCCAATTAGCAACCTAATTTAGATGTATCAAATGGATACTTATGATGTAAGAACCGATTGTTATGATGTAAGAATTGATTTTTCTTAGGCGTAATATTAGGAGATGTTATAATCCGCAAGGCCTGCCATAAACGTCAGTTATACCACTTGGCCAACTTGTGGGGTACCATCTTTGAAAAAATTCATTGGGAGCCCATTTTACCCCGAGACCTGGGGAAAAAGACCCGCCCTACTTTTTTTTCTTCAAATGGGGGCATATACCCCTAAATAATTATAGTGGTAGCAAAGTTTTATATGGTTTTAATACAGAAGATATGTAATGCTAAAAACAACATATTGATTTCCTTGTATCATTTAACTGTTATGAGATATTTTACATAAACTCAAAAAGTGAACTGTTTTACCCGTTTACCATAAGCAATGGCTCTATTACCCATAAGTTTGACCCCAGTTTACCATAAGCAATGGCTCTATTAGCTGTAAATTTACCCCAGTTTACCATAAGCAATGGCTCTATCAGCCGTAAGTTTGACCCCAATTTACGATAAGCAATGGCTCTATTAGCCGTAAGTTTTACCCCAGTTTACCATAAGCAATGGCTCTATTAGCTGTTAGTTTTACCCCAGTTTACCATAAGCAATGGCTCTATTATGCCGTCAGTTTTACCCCAATTTACCATAAGCAATGAAGAGACTAAGATATATTTTCGATTTGTAGGAAATTGGAAATTTTCATTTTTCTTATGGTAATTTACAAGTATGATTTTTAATTTTACACTTTTAAAAGAGAAAATCAACATTTAGTTTTAATTTCCCTCATTTCAATTAAAAATCAAAATTTCACATGAAAATGACATATTACACCTCTTTCAATTAAAAGGGCAATGATAATGACAGTAAAAATGTAACTTTCACCATCATAACTAAAAAAGGCTAAACAATTTCAAAGAATTCTCTAAAATGATGGGTAAATGGGACACCTCAGCAAAAAGCAAGTTATATACTGTATCAGTTAACATATGGCTTGTGTTGGTACAGTATGGGCATATCAATGCACATACATTTTTGGAACATTAGTTAACTTCATCAGGTATGTTTTTTTGGAACATTTGTTAATTGCATCAGGTATGCATGGAGTGTATCGGTACACCCTGGACTGTTGCAAAGATTATTTTGGAACTGAAGTATCACTTTTATCAGCAATGGATGGGGTGTATCAGTACACCCTGGACTTTGCTGCAAATATGTTTTTGGAACTTATGTTATCTCTTTCATCAGAAATGAATGGGGCGTATCAGTACACCCTGGACTTTGCTGCAAATATGTTTTTGGAACTAATGTTATCTTCTTCATCACTAATGAATGGGGCGTATTAGTACACCCTGGACTTTTCTGCAAATATGTTTTTGGAACTTATGTTATCTCCTTCATCAGAAATGAATGGGGCGTATCAGTACACCCTGGACTTTGCTGCAAATGTGTTTTTGGAACTTATGTTATCTCCTTCATCAGGAATGAATGGGGCGTATCAGTACACCCTGGACTTTGCTCCAGAGATGTTTTTGGAACTTATGTTATCTCCTTCATCAGGAATGAATGGGGCGTATCAGTACACCCTGGACTTTGCTGCAAAGATGTTTTTGAAACTTATGTTATCTCCTTCATCAGGAATGAATGGGGCGTGTTAGTACACCTTGGACTTTGCTGCAAAGATGTTTTTTTAACTTATGTTATCTCCTTCATCAGGAATGAATAGGGCGTATCAGTACACCCTAGACTTTGCTGCAAAGATGTTTTTGGAACTTATGTTATCTCCTTCATCAGGAATAAATGGGGCGTATCAGTACACCCTGGACTTTGCTGCAAAGATGTTTTTGGAACTTATGTTATCTCCTTCATCAGGAATGAATGGGGCGTATCAGTACACCCTGGACTTTGCTGCAAAGATGTTTTTGGAACTTATGATATCTCCTTTGCTGCAAATATGTTTTTGGAACTTATGTTATCTCCTTCATCAGGAATAAATGGGGCGTATTAGTACACCCTGGACTTTGTTTCAAATATGTTTTTGGAACTTATGTTATCTCCTTTGCTGCAAATATGTTTTTGGAACTAATGTTATCTCCTTCATCAGGAATGAATGGGGCGTATTAGTACACCCTAAACTTTGCTGCAAATATCTTTTTGGAACTTATGTTATCTCCTTTATCAGGAATGAATGTAGACTGCACAATCCGCAGTATGTAGACTGCACAATCCGCACGACTTTGCTGCCCAGTCAGGGATACTGCATGGGGAAGCTTGGGAGCCATAAGATATATGATTCTTAAATAATTGATAAGATTACATCATTCACGTCAGAAGTTCTCGATCCAGGGGGTAATTATCGAGAGTGAATCTGCATTCTATACTTATTCCAAAATAATGTATAAATGTTACAAGGAACCGTATAACACTTACAGCATGATATGGTTTAATATCATGTTTATTTTGAAGATTTTGTTTATTTTCTCTAGAAAGTGAATTCAGTTGTGGAACTTCAATATGAATTGTCAAAAATTTGGTTTACAGATCTGTATGCCTTGATCAGCATGAAAAATATTTGTTAAAGCCCTAAAACAAGTACAAATTGAAGTCTAGAAAGAAAATAAATTAATCTTCCATCAAAAACATTGACAATTCTGTGGTCGCCTCCATTCATTGGCAATCATGTCATTTCTGTGATAATATTTTACTTGAAGTTTTGTAAGACATACAATATAATATTTGACATTTTCTTTCTTTCATCTTTATCATAGATACAGTATATGGAGCTCCGCAAGAAGCAGTTTATTAACTATCGTAAACTTAATTCTGGTGATAAGATTCTTTTTGACCGGATCAAGACAGAAAAATGGCCTGCAAATAAGTATTATGCAGTTGAAGTTGTGGCAGAGAAAGAGGAAGCAGGTTTGCAGTACCTGAAAGTTCACTTCAGTGGTTGGGCAGATCATTTTGACCAGTGGAAGGCTGCATCTGAAGTCATCACCATTCCGAACTGTTATCTAAAATCTTCAGAACATAGCGAGAACTTATTTAAGCAGTTGATTAAGCAGCAATTGAATGGTCATAGGAAAAAGGATAGTCTGGTTGAGATTCATTTCCTAATCCCTAGGGATACTTTTAGGTTGGCAGAAGCAGTTGGGAAGCCAGTAGAAGGAAAGCAACAGTATTTCCAAATTGATTCTTATCAAGATTTTTCAATTCTATTTGGAAGTGAATGGCACTACCGCATGTTTAATGAATTACGAGACTTTGCATTTGTCATAAAAGACACTGTTTGTTTCTGGCTCTGTGAAAGAAAGCCCCTGGTCAACTACGATGCAAATCAGTCAAAGAAGTACCAGCACAGAGGGTATGAGTTCGTGGTAAAATTTGTGAAGGGAACTGGTAATAAACATGACATTGCACAGTTCATAGAAATGTCGTCATAAACATTACAGTGCATTCACATCTACACTGTATTAGGTGGACACCGCAAAATGGCAATCACAAGTGTATTATTTGTATTGATTCTGTGTGTATCACAGAATGAACTGTCTGTTATAGCAGCCCCTGAGTATCCACACTTCATTGAAGTTGCAGTGAATAACTTTCTGTTATATGAACTGGGTATAAAAGAAGGGGGTTATTATACTGATGATAATCATGTGAAATCTGGCATTGTAAAAGTATGTCAACGCCACAAATTAGACCTTCAGAAAATCAGTCTTTCACCACTCATGAGCGTTATGAAAATTAAACTGAAACACATGACTTTGACATTCAGGAAGTGTATGGGGAAAAGTGGCTCTGCACTTCCCTGTCTCAAAGAAAAATGGAAAAACTCTTCGTACACCTTGAAATTTGTGTATAAAACTTGAAGTCTAAGAAAGAGGAAGATGGATGAAATTGTAAAGGAAGAACGGAAGAAAAGGAAATTAAGTAAAGAAAAACTCAAAAAAGTCAAGAGAGGGTTGATAACAGTCGTTAGGGAAAAGGATCAACTGGAGAAACAACTTATTGATACAAAAACAAATTTGGAACCTGCAAGACCTGCTAGTACTAGCCACAGTAAATCATATTCTCGAAAAATTCAAAAGAGTAAAATTGAAAGTGTAAGACATACCATGCTTGAATTGGAGGATGATTATTTTACCCCAATAAGTGTAAAAATGAAAGATAGGAATGGCAAAGTAATTGAAGTTACAGTGAACGCACAAAGTATATCTAATGATGATGGTGCTAATTCTTGTATAGTGGATGAAATGATTTTGTAAGAGACACACATGATGTACCAAGACGTGCTTACCATGAACTGTCACAGAGGGTAAAAGTCCTCCCTAGGGAGCATATAATAGCCGCTCGTAAAAGGGAAATCAATTCACAGTTTGATATCAAGGATGTTGAGGGTGATTATGTGGTCGTTTGGTTGTCTTTGACTGATCACTTAACAAGAAAACTACAAACGGATCAAAATATAAACAACATAGTTCATGATGGGAAAATTAAAATAAAGATAAGTGGGGATGGGACCAAGATTGAAAAAAGAATTCATGTTATGAATTTTACCTACACTATCATCGGTGAATACAACTGCCGTGGGCATGAAGGGAATTACCTGAAAAATCCTGGATCTGTCATTGATTTTAAAAACAATTGAATATCAGTAAAATGTAGTAATTCTACAATCATAATCATGTCAATATTGTCATGTCGATATACTGAAATTTTGATAATTCTTATTTAGATAACTAAACAATGATGCCTTGTGCAAGATTTACATACCGTTCTCCTTTCAGTTTCAAATAATTCAAGATTTTAACTTATTTCACATATAAAAAATGTTGGATGTTCAAAAAGATTTGATATTATTGACATTTTTTTGGTTCTAATGCGATAGCATCAGGAACCTATGCGGTCATGACGGTTTGTGTGTATGTGTATGTGTGTGTATTTGTGTGTGTATGTATGTATGTATTATGGGTGTATGTATGTGTATGTATGTACTTTCATTTAAGACAAAGTGAGTACTTCCGCCTATACTCAAGACTGAAAGTGAGGTCACTTGAAAAAAGTGAGTACTTTTTTGGTGACCTCAGATTTTTAAGGCTGATTTGAAACTATCAAGGCATGGTCTTCTCACTTTTGATGTTTTTAGCAAAACCTCACTTTAAATGCACTGCAAGTAGCACATACACCCCATGTGTATGCCCTTAGCATTCCCTTTTTTGTTGTGCGCCCTCTATTGTTCATTTTCATGTGTATAGTAGGAGTTTCGGTTTGAAAATAAGTACAACCACACTACGTCATACATATATTGTATTGATTCAAACAAATAAGTGATATCACATTGTAACTTGCTGTTTTGTTGGTTTATAAATGGAATCAATGTATATAATTGAGTACAAAAAGACATACATTAGGAACAAATTAATGGGTAAGCCTTGAGATGATCTGTAGGCTCATTTCTGAATTGTTTCTTCTTTGATTTATTTTCCAGTTTTCAATTATAGCCTATAGCCTACAAAATAAATTCCTGTTTCAAACCAAAGTAGTTTGTGTCTCAAATCGGAAGTTATTTTGAATTTTGCTTCAATTTTGGATTAATTATCAAGATCTTGGTTTTAAAAGGAGGTCCCAAACCCTGAAAAAACAGCAGGAACAAACCACAGGCAAAAAATATTTGACAATATTTGAATATTAAGTCATTCAAGTGCAGTATAATTGTGTGTAACATTTACATAGATTATACCCTGATTTAGGCCTTACAAAAAGGCAGAAGTGCACCCTTTATGTGCAATTTGTGATTCTGCTAGTTTTATCAGTAGATGGTGGTATGATCAGTAGATACGGTATCATAAATCTATTATGATTGATTTGATTTTTGTGCACTCGTGTCTAAAAGAAGGGAAATGCATGGAGGAAAGAGAAGAAAACTGATGCAGATGATTTGAAAGTGGTCCACTAGTACTGTATCACCAATCTTGAAATTTTGATGCTGGAATCTATGTATCACCCATCCTTACACTATTACCCCTTGGTCATTGGGCCTTTACACTTCTGAAGCTTTTTCACTTCTTGAGGACTCACTAGCCCACTATGGCTGCCATATATAGTTGCTCAGGCTTCACTCACATAATACCATCAATGCCTTACAGGTACTCATTTTTACAGTCTGAGTGGAACTGATGCAAGAAGGATCAAGTGTCTTGCCTAAGGACACACAGTTTCCTCAAAAGAGAATCAAACCCACAATATTGAGCATGCAAGTTCGACTCCTTAACCACTAGACCAACTGTGCTCCCTAGGGCATTCAAAGTTTTGCTTTCTTTCATGTGTATGATTATTATACAATTGTATCAAACTGAGTACACACACAAAATCAGGGTGTATGTGTAGCAAAAAGTGAGGACATTCAAGGTTCGCCTAAAGTTTTGCTTTCTTTCATGTGTATGATTATTGATACGATTGTATAAAACTGAGTACACACATACAATCAGGGTGTATGTGTAGCAAAAAGTGAGGACATTCAAGGTTTGTTCAAAAATTTGCTTTCTTTCATGTGTATGATTATTGATACAATTGTATCGAACTGAGTACACACATATAATCAGGGTGTATGTGTAGCAAAAAGTGAGGACATTCAAGGTTCGTTCAAATTTTTGCTTTTTTTTATGTGTATGATTATTGATACAATTGTTTAAAACGGAGTACACACACACACAATCAGGGTGTATGTGTAGCAAAAAGTGAGGACATTCAAGGTTCGCCTAAAGTTTTGCTTTCTTTCATGTGTATGATTATTGATACGATTGTATAAAACTGAGTACACACATACAATCAGGGTGTATGTGTAGCAAAAAGTGAGGACATTCAAGGTTTGTTCAAAAATTTGCTTTCTTTCATGTGTATGATTATTGATACAATTGTATCGAACTGAGTACACACATATAATCAGGGTGTACAGTATGTGTAGCAAAAAGTGAGGACACTCAAGGTTCGTTCAAATTTTTGCTTTCTTTCATGTGTATGATTATTGATACAATTGTTTAAAACGGAGTACACACATACAATCAGGGTGTATGTGTACCAAAAAGTGAGGACATTCAAGGTTCGTCAAAGTTTTGCTTTCTTTCAAGTGTATGATTATTGATACAATTGTTTAAAACGGAGTACACACACACACAATCAGGGTGTATGTTTGGCAAAAAGTAAGGACATTCAAAGTTTTGCTTACTTTTATGTGTATGATTATTAGCTCGACTATTCGAAGAATAATGAGAGCTATTCTACTCGCCTAGGCGCCGCAGTTGGCGTCCATTTCTGCAGGTTAAAAAAATATTCAAATTTCACCCGGGGTGATAAAGTTCGTGTTGTAAACCAACACCAACTTTGCCACTGGAACTTCTATTTCAAAATTTGATAGAGAGTATTATGAGAAAAACAAAATAAGAATAACTTTATAACTCTTAGAAATTTTATGTTGATTTGCCTTTATCTAATCAGAACATAATCTTTCCTTTGGAATAGGTATTATGAGTAGACATTGTTTTAGTCGGTATTTTGTGTTTTCCTTGAAATGTAAAAAAATTGTGTTATATTATAAGATCTTTATTTTAGTTTTTTTAACTCCACTCAAATTTGTTTTAAGACAACCCAATTTAATTGTTACTTCATGGAACAATGAATATTCACCACAGTAAATATCATGAATGAATCTTAATGAAGTATCCTTCTAATGTAATTTGTGTGCTGGTAGCTGTAAATTTATTCATTTAGTTAGACAAAAGAGTAAAGAATGCCATTCAGACATTGTGCAAAGACAAGTACTTTGAAGTATAATGCTTTGATTTCATGCACATGTGCTATTATTGTCATATATACTTTGCATTTTGCTTAATGTAGTAGTGGTGTTGCTAGTTCTCTGAGGTTAAATGGGGCAATTGAGTCATATTAATTGGAAGTGGGGCTCTTCCCCTACCCCCTCCCCCAAAACAGACACGAATTTGAATATTTCCACAAATTTTACAATCGAATTCAGCTGAATCTATGCATTTTATAGTTTTATATTTCTCAGCCATGGGGGCATGTGCCCTCTTATGGACCCCTTTCTTTGCATACTTAAAGGTGTGGCAAATTGAAGGTGAGGTGGGAAAGGGCTAAAAGTGGTTGAGGGTATAGAGATAAAGGGTATTATATAGTGAGAGAAAAGAAATAAAGGGTGGAAAATAAGAAACTGTGGATAAAATATAGAGACTGGTGGAAGAATAAATGAGAGGGGTGGGGAAAGTTGCAACTGCAGCAATTTCTTCTCATGATGGGTGGGGGAGATTTCAGTAAAAAAATTGAACAGCGAAAAAGAAAAAAAGTTACAAAAACAATAAATGCAAAAGTCAACAAATGCTATCATGTACTATATATGTTGGGGATATTCAGAGGAAAAAACAGAATTTACAAAAATAAGGGGTAATTAACATAATCATGGTCTTACCATTTGATATTGACCTGAATTGTTGGGGGACAGAGGCATGTTTGTCCCCCCCTCTCGGAAATACTGGTGGATGTCCCCTTCCCCAGAATTGTTGAGACAGACCTGTAGGCATGTTTTCCCCCCACAAAATTACCAGGCATGTCCCCCACCCTCACCCCTGTGTATTAAACATTGACCTGAATTGTAACATTGTATATTGCATTTGATATTGACCTGAATTGTTGGGGGACATAGGCACGTTTGTGCCCCCAACAAAAATATTTTAGGATATGTCCCCCTCCCCTCTCCCCTACTTTTACCCCCTTCTCCTTCTTTATTTCGCTACCCATGAGAAAGTATATAATACAATGGGTGTAGGAATTACATTAAGTGGTGAAAAGTATTAGAGGGTGTCACAACATCATATTATTTGCTCTATTGTGAATCATTGATATATTCAAACATTGCTGATTTTTCCTCTGATAACTTTAAATAGTCGAGCATGCTGTCATCTGACAGGTCTTGCTAATACAATTGTATCAAACTAAGTACACACATACAATCAGGGTGTATGTGTAACAAAATGTGAGTACATTCAAGGTTTTATTGTCATTCAAAGGTTTGCTTTCATTCATGTGTATAATTATTGAAACAATTGTATCAAACTGAGTACCAACACACAATCAGAGTGTGTGCTTGGCAAAAAGTGAGGACATTCAAGGTTTATTCTCATTCAAAGTAGGCGCGGATTTGGCGCACTCGGCGCGCACCCCCCTAAAATTATGACATTTAGGTATGGCCTATGTACTGATGTATATTGGCAAATCCGTATTTTACCCCAAAATTTCATCGCCACAGTATTGGGCCGGTAAATGCGCCCCCCCCTTACTCAAATTTCTGGATCTGCCCCTACAAAGGTACGTTTGCTTTTTTTTTATGTGTATGATTATTGAAACAATTGTATCAAACTGAGTACCCACATACACTCAGGGTGTATGTGTAGCAAAAAGTGAGGACATTCAAGGTTTTATTTCCATTCAAGGGTACGTTTGCTTTCATTCATACATGTGTATGATTATTGAACAAGTGTTTAAAACTGAGTACACACATAAAATCAGGGTGTATGTGTAGCAAAAAGTGAGGACATTCAAGGTTCATTCAAAGTTTTGCTTTCTTTCATGTGTATGATTATTGATACATTTGTATCAAACTGAGTAAACACAGTGGCGAGGTGTCGGGGAGCAATAATTTTTCTCACCATTATTTTTCCCCCTCCACAATACTCCCCCCCCCCCCACAATAATCCTCCCCACAATTATACGACTCGTCATGTATATATCATGCTAAGGTAATGGAATATCACCTTATATGCTTGATAACAGATAGACCCAAAACATTTCCAAAATTTTAATGTATAAGAATTCAATTAAAAAAATAGATTAATTTTGAACATTGTTTTTGGTCTAAAATAGTGGCGTTGTGATCAGAGGGAAGTTCCCAGCAAGCATTTTTTGATAGGGTGCCTAATTGAACGGGCGCCGAAAGAAGAAAGGAAAGAAGAAGGAAAAGAAAGAAAGCAAAGAAAAGAAAGTAAGAAAAGGGAAAGGAAAAAAGAAATAAAGAACAATATCAAAAGCGCCATTTTTCGTGTAAAATTGCAAGCAGTAGAGTATTTGATATTGATTAATGGGAATATGATTTAACGAAAGATTTTGCCGCCTTCTATAGATGGTGTGACGCAAGGTATGAACTGATGATTGATAAATTTGAAAAGACAGACAGCCCTTTGAAGTCTTATCAATGCCCTTACAGAAAAACTAGCTTGCAGCATGCTAACGCATGCTTGCGCAAGCTAACGCACGCTTGCGCAAGCTAACGCACGCTTACGCAAGCTAGCATAAGCGAACCATATAGCTTGCGCAAGCTAACATTAACTTTCTGCATGCTTGCGCAAGCTAACATTAACTTTCTGCATGCTTGCGCGAGCTAACTTTAACTTTTTGCATGCTTGCGCAAGCTAACAATATTTTTTGCAAGCGTGCGCAAGCTAACAATAAATTTGTGCACGCTTGCGCAAGCTAGCACAATTTTCTGCAAGCTAACATTTATTTTCTGCACGCCGCAAGCTATCACAAATTTCTGCAAGCTAACATTTATCTTCTGCACGCTCGCGCACGCTAACATTTATTTTCTGCACGCTCGCGCAAGCTAGCACAAACTTCTGCAAGCTTGCGTTAGCTAACTTTAATTTTCTGCACGCTTGCGCAAGCTAGCATAATCATTTTGCACGCTTGTGCAAATCAAACAATTTCATCGCCCCCTTGCACAAGCTAACAATATTTGTGTAGGCTTTGTGCAAGCCAAATTCCCTTTGACTGGAACTTTTCTGCAATGTTATTGGCTAGTGTATATCAAGCTCTTTTGCGACATAGCTTCCACAACTAGCTAAAATTAGTTTTGTGCAGCTATCGGATCTGTTCAGGATGATTGCTACAGAAAATATAACACTTAACAGAAAGTATCAGTAACATGGCCATATATTATACACACCTTCACAAAATACATAAATAGAATGAGAATTATCAAGCAACAGCCTTCCTACTTTATATCATGTAACTATAAATTTGCAAGTTGGTTCTACAATGTATTTGGATTTTCGCATTTTTAAATTAGTAACAATAAACAATGCATGCATGTTTTGCAAGTAACAGAGATTAGCACAAAAAAAAGGATTGAAACTTTAATGGCATGTTTGGCAATTGTAAGTATCAACCCATCACCTCATATATCGTTTGTGTAAGTACTGTAACATCACCACACCCACCTTTAGGATATATTTAGGATATATCAGAAAACCATGTGTATTTTTATGCAAATAACCTAAATAATATTCCCAAATAACTTACCATCAAGTGTCAACAGGGCTCATTTTATTTTCTTCAAAATTCAAAACCCGATCTGCTTAGATCAATACATTGCCACATGTCCATAGAACCATTATATGTAAGTAAAACAGGAAGCTGCTAAGCATTCTCACAATAAAATACTAAAAACTTGAATTAATCATTTTCTAATTTGTTTGGAGGAGAAATGATAAATGCTTCTTTGGATGAAGAATCTGTTGACACAAGTACACACAACGAAAGAAACTGAGTAACCGGAACAACCTCATACTGTGTGGAATCATCAGGCAGCCTCACCTTTGAAAGTATTGATAGAGGCGAAACTTGCTCTGTGGACCAATTACTTATAGTAAATGTTATCGGCAAACACTTCATCGGCTGAACAACAGCAAAACATTGAAAATTACCTTCCTGAGAAGCCAAAATGTAATAAAGAACTTGGCCGAAAATTGTGCGAGACAACGAGCGGTATGAAACAGACATAGAATGTTGCTTTTTTGCCATTGTAAACCTTTTTGAGTGATACACAGTTTTGTGAAGTAAAATTCTGTCATAGATCAAATAGTTTTGGCATTGTTTGTTACCAAAATATGATTGTAAATGATCCGTAATACTTATGGGCAGCTTGATGATCTTAGGGGCTCCAAGAACAAAACATTATCAGTCACAAATCTTTTCTTAAGAGGACCTTTTCCACCTGTTAAATGGTTGTAAAATTCTTTTGTTTTGTCTCCCATATTCTTAACAAGTGTGTGGTACTTCAACATACACCCTAACCCATTGGCTATCTGCAACTCTGGTTTCAGTCTCATGAAAAAATTTGAGCAGTTCCCCATTAACAGATTCAAAGTGGAAGCAGCTATATACCCATAATGGACCCAAACTTCGAACACAGTCTGCGAGATGCAAAAGCAAATGCACATTGGCCGTCATGTATCTTTCACCATATAAAGTAGAGAACATACACACATACTGCCGAAGCAACTGTTCACAGTAGAAAATACATTGAGGTGAAACAGTTGTGCCATTAAGCAAAAAAATTGCTTCTACTAGTAGCAGATAATGACTGAAAAAAGGCTCTAACATGATGTCAGACAAAATCGGAACTGAATAATAAAAAAGAAAGGATCTGCACTCTGAAGCCTTCCAGTATTTCATATGCTTCTTTATACTTCTTGGAACTCTGGAAATAAAGTTTGGGGGCTTAATGTTTAACAATCTTTGATCAACACTGGAGATGGAAGAAAACAGAGAAAACTCTTCTTTGGAATGGGAGCTTGAGAACCATAAACCCAACAGCTTACGAATTAACCCTAGCAAGACCTGGTGCATGTAATCGACTGCAGTACCTTTTATTATGTCACAGCCAAGAAACATAAGTTTGATTTAAACTTGATTTTGGTAATAAAAAAACGACTGCAATTAAATTTTTATGCCCGCAAAATGTGTCTCAAACTCTCCCAGATTTTACACTCTAAACGAGGTAACTTTTTGCAGGGTGTAGATTATTAACAAATTTATCTTGCTCTTTAAAGATTTTTATTACCTAGGGATGCAAGAATTTTAAAATAAGAACAAACAAACTTTAAGGTTTTTTCAATACAGCCTTTAATAGACTAATGACTCCTATTTGCACTTTAGGAATATTTTAGAAACACATTTTTTGTAGTCATCTTTGATATCAAGAACTAACTTATGTCATACAGGCAATGTAATTGCATGCGGGGCTATGCAAGTAGAAAATAGAATGACCTGATAGTTGGGGTGGGATTCCTAAAATTTCAAACACTGAATAAAAGACTCAAGAGTGCTGTCTTGCACATAATCTGTCATTCTTGAAAACACTTTGGTTAGTTTCATGATTGAAACAAGCATTTTTAAATTTTATTTGTACTATTTTTCAATCATTGTAGATAAACTTGAAGACCTCAAGAAAAGGCAAAAAGAGGTTGAACAGCAGTTTCTTAAAACACAACAAAAGGTAGTTAGCCAGTTTTTCGAAGGAGCCGAGACAACTGATTGTGCAGGGACTACCCAAAAAACAGAGCCACCAAAAGCAGTATCCAAAAAGAGAAAATCAACGGACGCTGCAGCGACCTCGGAAAAGGGAAAAGGAAAAAAGCAAAAAATAACTGATGCCATTGAAGTCCAAAGAAGACAGTTTTTGGGTGTTTACCATCAGAGACTCAGTGTGAGACTTGTGTCGAACTGGAAGAGGAGGCAAGGAGACTGAAAGGCGAACTTGCAAAACAGAGAGAACAGATTGAGGAATTAGAAGATAAAGAGTTAGACAGCGACTTTCTTCGCACACAAAACAACAAGCTGGAGTCAGAATCACAGAAACTGAAAGAGGAAGTCATAGAGTTGAGGAAGCAGCTGGAGGTGTGGATGGCAAAGGACTTTAAAGTTGTTGAGGTTCCAGCTAATTCTTCGCCTTTCAATGTCCGTAAGTATTAACCAGATTAACCATTCAAGGTTTTTTTCGCATGATTAGTTGTTCCATAAAAGTTTAAAATTCTTATCACTGTTGTCAGGTGCACAGTTTTTATATTAATTCATTTAAATGTACTTTGACATATGGAGACAGCATAGGTAAATTCTTTTAAAATAATGAAAGAAAAACTCATGAAAGAAACATAAAAATAATCAAAATCAATCAAATTTTGACCATTTCAATTTCCGGGCCTTATTTCTTTATAAGTCTTGCATGACTTGATTAAATGGTTCAGCAAATTCTGACCTTTAACTTTTTGAGTTCTAGCAGGAATAAACTCCCCCAGTTTTCAAAGATGAAGATTTGGAAACAAATTTAAGGATAACATAATTTTTTTGTAGCTGTTTGCTCAGTCATACATCGCAAATTTAACCCAAATTAAAAATTGGTCAAACTTAAGTCAGCTATTGGTCAATTTCTATTAGTGGTATTTCAAAATTCAAATTTTGATATGCTCAGCTCGAGTCAGTTGGGCTCAAAAGTTAGATATGAAAATTGCTACATACTGTACCCAATAGACCTGTAAGTTTGGTGATGGTGAGTGTCTCTTAAAAAAATCACACTAAGCTTACTACGAATTGTAAAGCGAAAAGTATATTAATGCATTGCTATGCAGACTTGTTTTAGTAATCCCTTTCATTTCAGAAATGACACCAAAGAAGGTTAAGTTACTTCAGGGTCTAGCTGACATGGCTAGGTCATCTTCGGCCTGTTTTCCAGATATAACATATCCTGCACGTTCGCCTTCTACCAGTCCCTTACTGGTGCCTTCACCTTCTGTTTGGCCCTCATCTGTGGTTTCACCTTCTAGGCCTTCCCCTGGGCCTTCATCTTCTACAAGGCCCTCGCCTGTGTCATCTTTGTCTGTGAGGTTTTCATCGGTGCCTGTTTCTGTAGTTGACAATCAAGATAACACCGGGAATGTGGAAGTTCCACCTACACCTACTATCAAACTTGGAGAGAAATCTGTGAGTTGTATTGATTTTCTTCACCATTTATTGTTTGCAATACGGTATTCGATATAATAAGCATCCAGTCGGTTACGTAAATAGAACTGCACCACATTTTAGGCAAACTTTCTCCCTAATAAGCACTCATGCTCTAGGCCGTGTACAGTGTACTTTTTAAACTACATTGTGTGAACTGGACGAAGTTCTAACAGGAAAGACCTTCCTAACAAATTCAGTCATTAAAAAGGAAATAAAAATAAAATGGACTTACAGTAAGATTCAGATCTGCCTCTATCCATTTACACCTTATATTTGGGAATGTTTTGAAAATTTCTTTAACTATGATCAGTATATAATTAAGAAACTAAAAGAGCTATTTTATAAAATTTTATAGACATTTACACCCCAAATCATGTTGCCTGCACTTCCATCTATATATCACTCATTGTTTTATTATTTATGTTCAATTTAACTTATCTAAGCTTATTATTTTATCATTTCTTAGCCTCTGGTTGAACTCTCGAAGGGCAGTGGAGTGACCTTTACTTCAGCACAGGTGTCCTTTATTAATAGGGTTTCACGTCAAAAGCCGGAGCTAATGCTGCGAAAGTTGATGGACGCGGTGTTTGATGTGAGAACTATGGCAGAGAGCAGCGCACTGGGAGTCAGGACTGCCTCCAACAAAACAAATGCAGGACAGAGTAAGGCCCTAGATGACAAAAAGTTGTCAGCAATAAAAGGTGAGCTGTTATATAATAAGGTTAAGTGGTTTATAGTATGATTTACACTGCATCAAAATATTATGCTACCAATTTTATGTATGACAATATTATGCTACCAATTTCATGTATGAAAAGATTATTTAAAGAACTCTGTTATTGTGGAAGTCAAGGAAATGGATAGATAGATTGCAGGAATATTTCTTTGTAAACATACCTTCCATATGACTTTAGGAAAATTACAGAAACATGGTGAAAATTTATTTTATAAGTTGTTCAAGCTCAGGATTGTTTTTGGAAGTGAACTGGCCCCTCATCATTTGGCTGCTATGAGCAGGTGACCACAAGCTTTCAATCTGTATCCAAAATGATCTGCAGGAAAGTTTGCAATTTGGGATGGTTTAAAAAAACTTGAAACAGTTTTTTTTTTTTTTTTCCATATACAAAAAAAGGCTGAGGTCCTGGGTGTCATTTACCTTGAGTTAAAATAAGTAGGGCATTCACTAGCATGTTTCTTGTCTGCTTGTAGCACTATGTGTAAATAATGTAGTTGGTATGGTCAGTCATGGATGATGAAGACAGCCTAGGTAAGAAAGTGGTCTAAAGATTTGTATGCAAACTCGATGACACTCCTGGGATGATGTTCAACATATATACTGTTATTTAATGAAAAATCCAACACTCCATGCAGCAGTGTATTCAGAGTTTTCATTTGGGGATTGTCAGCAAACAAAAAGGCGGTGGTGTAAATATTTTCCAAAAATGTCAGAATAACGGTCTTAACCATGGTTCAATGGCTACTCTTGACTGAGTACAGTGAGTAGGGGAAAATGTCATCACCCCAAAAACTGGACCACTGCTTATAGCCATGACATAATATCTAATTTCGGTGAGAATCTATATTTGGTGGGTAATTGTAACCTGAATGCAGTGAGTGCCATGTTTTGTGATAATTTATTTAAAAGAGCATTGGCTGATAAGTAAAGGCATTATTTTTTTGTTCATACAATATTCTTTGAATGTCAGAACCACTTGTGTATTTATGAAAATGTTCAATTATTCTCGAGACCCTTACTTTTTTGTTGGGGTTTGTAGGGTGAAAGGAGGGGGGGGGGCAGCAGCAATCAATGTGAAATTCCCTGCAAATGTAATGTTACTGACACTAGTTGGAATATAACTTTGCCAAATCTCGCATTCAAGTCAGTCCAAAATTTGTATTGGGTAAGAGAGGGGAGGATTCATTCTCCACCCCTCCTACATCAATGCCCACAATACTTCACCTTCACTTTTCAGCCAAGCTTCTTAAGCGCCAAATCAAAATACAAAGTAGTAAAGTAAAGCCTAAATGATTTTCATTTTACAGATTATGTACAGCGCCGCTTCAAAGAGAAAAAGATGACCGAGCAGCAAATGAATGGCATCATCAATAGCAAGTGTGCTACAGCAAGGAGGAGCCTAAAGAACACGAAGACAGAATAGCCATTGAAAATAGTTCAGAACTCTAATCTTTTAACAGTACATCCGTCCAGTGTAGTGTTGTTTTTATTTTAGTCTATTTTTATATTATTGTTATGTTTTAATGTCTAGTAGTGTTTAAAGTAGGTGTAAATAAAGAAAGTACTCTGGTTAGTTAACCTTGAAATATGCCAATTTTTTTTAAATCTTTATCCTTCATTCCATTTGCTTTCTCAACAGTTTTACCCATTAATTTGAAGGGCTTTTTTAATATATTTTTTTTTATCAATCTTGCTGCATGTTGCCATTTTGTATTAGAACTTACACCTTGATTTAAATGTTAATTTCTGGGTATTCAATCTGAACTTTCCAAACAATGTTTTACCCCATTTCCTTCTTAACACCTCCACTTGGGATTATGTGTATTAAGCCACGTACATGTTGCCATTCTTTGAAAAATATATACAGTACCTTGATCCATTTGCAAACATTTTGAAGAAATGCAATTAAGTATTCATCTTAAACATTATAGTTATAGCTATACAACTTGCAATCGACCCTCTTTCCATTAAGATCAATATTATTGCAAGTTGCAACACTCGCATTATTATCTATGTGGATTTATCCAAAGTATTTGTTCTTTTTACAGCATAAATAAATTTCTACCTCATTGAAGAACCCTGTTGTTGAATACTGTTTCCTGCATGGCTCTTGTTGTGTGCGAGTTTGAGGATCTCCTTGATGTATATAAGTATACATATATTGTAGAGTCGACTTAATCAAATATCCTGCCAATAGCAAAGACAATACTCAAGTTTCATAAGCTTCCATCCAGAACAGTGATAATGGAGCCATCACATTTGTTCTGATATACCTTATCTGGACACATCAATCTTGCAGTATTCTTGTATTTGCAAATGTGGCACACGTGTGTTGCAAGGTAGTATTTGGAAACTTGCGCAAGCGCGTGCTAGCTTGCGCTAGCTTCGCGCATGGCGTAGCGTTAACTGCGTCGTTAGCTTGCAAGCGCACTAGCGCGTGCACTAGCTTGCGCAAGCTTGCTGCAAGCTAGTATTTGGAACCCTGTTAGCTTGCGCAAGCTTCGATCATTAAGCTAGTGCAAGGATGTGCACGCTTGATTATTAGGCCAGCGCAAGCGTCGCGACGCTGATTATTAGGCCAGCGCAAGCGTCGCGACGCTGATTATTAAGCTTGCGCCGCCGCGCTGGATTATTAAGCTACGCGTGCACGCTGATTATTAAGTGTGCGCACGTGTGCGCACGCTTATTTCTGCAAGCGTGCACGCGCTTATTTCTGTAAGCTTGCGCACGCTTGCCTATTTCTGCATGCTAGCGCAAGCTTAAAAAGGTTCCAAATACTAGCTTGCAGCACGCTTGCGCAAGCTTGCGCACGCTTTGAATTGGTAGCTTAAAATGTTAGCTTCCCGCAAGCTTGCTGCAAGCTAAAATTTCTGTAAGGGTGTTTGACCCATTAAAATTCTGAGATATTAGACAGTGGCAAAACCAAAAAAAGGGGGACGGGAAGAGGGGGGGGGGAGGGGGAGGGAGGGGGTGGGCGCCCCACCAAGCTTCAGTCAATGTTTTGTCGAAAAGTTTTACCCCTTGTCGGAAAATTTTGTTTTCGGCAAAATATATAAAACGGCTTGACTAGTTTAGAGTCATTTTTAAAGCAAAATTGACAAGGCCTCTTAAATCCCTTCAATCAATTAAGTTAAGAAAGCACATTGCCACGATGTCGCACATCCTCCCCTTAAAGGATAATGAGCTGGATCAATTAGCCTCATATATGGGACACAACATCCGTATTCACAGAGAATTTTATAGGTTGCCGCAGAGTACCCTCCAGCTTGCCAAGGTCTCGAAAATTCTGATATTGATGGAAAAAGGAGCAATTTCCCAAATTAAAGGAAAATCATTAGGAGAAGATCGATGTTTCTTCAGACAGTGAGTACTTTTTTATGCAATCACAACTTATGATAGTTGTGCTGAGGGTGTTGTCCATGGCCTTTCAATTGCACCACCATTTCATAATAAAATTGATTTGTTTCAGTAGATTTAGCTATGAATGATTTTAGAGGAGCTAACCTGTGAGCCTATACATGGGGAGTAAAATATCTCTAAAAAGTTTCTTTGAAACCACACCTAGGAACCTTGAATGACATGGATCTCATGATATTTTAAAAACATTTTATGCTGATTGCGCTCATGAGTTAACAGCTAACACCCAACCCCCACCAGAATAGATAAATAGATACAAATATATTTTTTCTGTTAGTGCCTAGGTTTAGTTCAATCTGCTTTTGAATTTATAAAGTTCAATGTAGTAGTTAGGAAGTCTCTCAATTCTTCATATCCTTACTGATTTTCTGTATTTTTCTATCTTGGTATAGACCAAAAGGTCTAGAAGATATATCTTGCTAAGATTGATGGGATAAATTACCTTTATTATTTGTGCTTTTAAATCAAGCCTGTGCCTTAGGGGGTTTTAATGATTTAAAGAAATCCCTATTTGTAAGAAAGAGTACCAGTCTCTCCCTTTGAATAACTCTCTTAGAATTATGAAAAGTCTTATAATATTGGAATAAAAAATATAATTTCTAGCTATAGATGTCAGTGGTTTTCTTTTCTTTAACAGTAATTCTTTTCGAGTGTGTCAGATATCTTTCATTCATGATTTGTATATGAAATAAGATGATATGAGATTCCTTCACTTCTGTAGTACAAGGTTTCTTTGTCATTCAAGTATGAATTCCCATTTCCAATTTCAAGTTAAAAACCTTCAAACCAGTAAATCATTTATTTGGGGAAAGTGTAGCATAGTTATCAGGGATCTGCAAGCTTTATGTAAAAGCATGTATGAAGAACTTTGAATCAAATTTGTTTTCATCTTTTTCCCTTCTTTTAGGTCATAGAAAGCGAGATTACTCGAAAAGGAAGGCATGGACTTCACAAGAAAAGGCGATTCTCAGAAGATGGTTCCCAGATGCATTAATGACAGGACGCGTTTTAAATAAAGAAGAATGTGAAAATTGCATTGAAGCAAGCCCTCTCCTGGAATCTTGTTCTTGGAGAAATATAAAAGACTTTATGAGGAATGAGTGCTTGAAAAATTCCAGCAAGAAGGAAATAGATATTGGAGGCAGAGTAAGCAACATATACATTCTTGATGAGCAGTACTAGTAAAAGATTGTACAGCTACTGTATCTAGCATAGTTTTCAGCCCCTTAAATTTCATCCGCCCCCCACAAATACAAATAGGAGACTCCAAAAATTGGTTCCTTTCAATGAGGCCTTGGTGACCCCCTCCCCTCTCATCCCACTTCCCTGCTTCTCATTATATTCAGATCCCATCAAAAAAATGACCACAGTTTACAATGATGAATTGTGGTAAATATGTGGTAAATTAATGTATGGTAATATTACAATAAAATATACTATGGTAAACTATAATAATTTTATGGCAATGTTATTTCAGTAATCTTACCACAAAATATACTACGGTAAACTAATGTTGTGATATATTTCCTGGCTAAATTTACAACAAATTTACCATAGAAACAGTGAAATATTATTTATGTAACATTTACTACAAATTTACCACAGTAAATCATAGTATGTGATGCTGATGCACCAACAATAAATTTACAACAATAAGCATCAACATGTGTACATTTTATTTTGCACAAATGTTGTGTCCAACAACAAGGACACATAATTCAGGGAGTGTACCTTATTTTTTTTAATCAAAATAGCTTTGAAAGCCATCCGGTCAAATCTTTATATATCCCCTTCTCCCCACACATTTACTCAGAGGCATACCTATGGAAAGCTATTTTCCGTAGTGCCTAGGACAAACACTGAAATTTCACCCCTGTCCAAACAGACTGACACCAATCTTTAAGATACCTAAATCTATCCAAGAGCCACTCATGGCTTATAATGCTGGTGCTTATACCTCTGGTTTCTATGGCACAAGCACATATGAGTTTTACTTCCCCTGGACAGGATACCAGTCCATCGCAAGTTATCTCTGCAGCATTACTGGTACTCGTTCTACAGCTGAAGCAAACGAAGTTAAGTGTCTTGCTTAAGGGCACAATGCAGAAAGTCCTGGCCGGGACTCAAACCGGGGTCCTTGGGTCTTGAGACCGAGTCACTGTACCACTAGACTACGCACTTCAAATCTTTAAGATAAATTTACCATAATAAACTGCTC
Source organism: Chiridota heheva (assembly GCA_020152595.1). Lineage (NCBI taxonomy): Eukaryota > Metazoa > Echinodermata > Holothuroidea > Apodida > Chiridotidae > Chiridota > Chiridota heheva. Next base: position 137,152 of record JAIGNY010002720.1, on the reverse strand, counting down.
TGTGATACACCCTTCAAGTGGTGAAAAGGAAACATGCCCATCATGCCCCCTTCCCCTTCCCCTGCACGCATCTGCATTTACTACACTTTTATCATGCACACCACCAATTTATCACAATATAGTGTTGTAAATTTACACCAAGTAACCACAGTTTACACAGTAGAGGATGGTCAATTTACTATAATTTACCACACTTAAACCATGCAGTCTCATAATGGGCAGAGTTTAAAAGATGCTAATTTGAAACATCTTTTTACCAATAATTAAGCCTTGATATATCACAAAAGTTAGTTTTCTACCATATAACATGAAAGTGATCAAACCTTGCAAGAATTAAACATTAAGTAAAGAAAAAAATCCAGGAGTAAGGGAACTAATGATCTTATTTGTTAAAACTTCTGTATTACATATTAAATAATATAACTTGAACATTTTATGGTCAACCTAACCTTGAAGTCAGCTTGTAGTGTAAAGCAAGCTCAAATTGGATTACTATTCTTTCATTGTGGCACACAGTGTAATGGATATGCCTCTGTCATTAATCACATTAATGTCGGCCCCGACATTGATGTCAGCCCCGACATTTGTTGTACTCATTTGAATATTTAGCCTCTATTCTAAAGCCCCGAGATTTACAGCATGATTCAGCCCAGACCTAACAGCATGATTCAGCCCAGACCTAACAGCATGATTCAGCCCCAAATCTGCCTCAAATGTCGGCCCTTACAATTTCATGAGTGATATTGATGATGTTCAAATCTGAGGTTTAGATTTTTTATTGTTAAACACAAATATTGCTCTCTTTTCTTTCATCATCAGTATGAAGCACTAATTCTCAGGAAAATGAAAGCCAAATAATTAACTTGTGAATATTGCCTTTGAAGGTGGCATGGATGATTATCATCCTCTCACATATAAAACTATAAGGTTGCTAAAGGAATTATTTTTTCTTGTACTAAAGATACTTTTACCTCATGTTTTTTAAAGTGTTATGATGGATTTTCCGTTGACCACAATTTCAGCCCATTGACCACAATTTCAGCCCATTATAGGCCTCTAAAATGCCTAAAATCTTGGACCTTCCAGCGGCTTTGCCCCCTGGACCCCCACAAGGGCTTCACCACTTCACCTCAGCTGAGACAAAAAGGTGGGCACCACTGTGTGACGATTCACTTCTTTGACAATTATTGATATAATTATTGAAGATGGATCTCAATTTCTTTGTGTTTCATTCATCTTAAAATAAATTTTTTACACCCCCCGCCCACACTCTTATCAGTCAAGGTATGCCCCTGGGCAAGACCATTGGTTTGTTTAAGATTGAATTCCAGTGGTTTGCTTGAGATAAGGGAGACAACATCAGTGGTTTGTTTGAGGAAGAGGGATAGCCAAAACCAATGTTTTGTTTCATTGGGGAAATACAAGAGTAATGCTTTGTTTAAAGCGGGGGAAAGATTAATGGTTTGTTTGAAATGGGAAAGACAAAATGTTCTTTCTGATTTGTGTTTGTTTGAGATTGGGTAGACAAGACCAATGGTTTGTTTGAGATTGGGTAGACAAGACCAATGGTTTGTTTGAGATTAGGGGCAAGACTAGTCGTTTGTTTGGCATGGGGGAGACAAGACCAATGTTTTTTTTTCAGATTGGGGGAAGACAAGACTTCTGTTTTATTTGAGATGGGGCAAGATCAATGATTTGTTTGAGATTGAGGGACATGATTACAATTTTGTTTGAGACTGGGGAGACAAGACCAATAGTTAGTTTGGGATGTGGGGGGCAAGACCAATGTTTTGTTTCAGAATAGGGGAGACAATATCAATTGTTTATTTGAGATTTGGGGTATAAGACTTGCTTTTTTTCAAATAATTTTTTTTGAAATTGGGAAGAGATAAGACAAATGGTTTGTTTGAGATGGGTGAGTGATGAGACTTCTGGGTTTTTTAAATAGAGGGAGAGACAAAGCTAATTTGTTTGAATGGTGGAGACAAAACTTGTGATTTTGAGATTGGAGGTCAAGATTCATTATTTGTTTGAAAATGGTGGGGACAGTATCATTGAATTGTCTGAGAATAAGGAAAGACATAAACAATGGTTTGTTTGAACTTAAGTGGGTTGCATGAAATGAAATGGTTAATTTTTAATTTGGGTTGATATGCAGAAAATCAGCTCCTGGTCCTTATTTGACAATTGACAAAAATGGCTATCACTGAATGGTGCATGGAAGTTCCCAGTTTGAAGGGAACAAATAGCTGTTGATTTTGGTATGCAGAAGGCACACCTATTGAAATTGGAAAAACCCTGGAAAAGAGCAGCAAGGTTTTCATCCACTTTCTAAAGAGGAAAGTGAATGCATTGGTATTCTCTGTTAAAAGGTAATTTCCATTGCCATATATATTTCATGGTTGTCATACTTTCAAGTGGTCAATGTAGCCTCATTACAATGATTACATTATAATTTTGTTAGTATAAAAACATACTTTAAATGTATTTAACCACTTTTCAGTGGATTACGAACAAGTATTTCTTTAGTTTAACAAAAATCTTGTAGTTGAAGAGCCTAGTAAGTATATATTGAAGTATGTACATGAATATTCTTAAATTTTGATTGTTTCAAGCAGAAATATTGTAAGCTTTGAAATTCTGGTGGTATTAAAGACCATGCAGCCAGTATATTATTCATACATTCGTATGTTTTTCTAAATTAAAAAAAAATCATGCAGTTGAAGAGCCAATAAGTATGTATTGTATAGTATGTACATGAATATTGTTTCAAAGAAATATTGTAAGCTTTGAAATTCTGGTGGTGTAAATACTTTCTGTGTCTTATATGGACTTGTATTAAAGAAATATAATAAAAGTATTTTTAATACCCCACATTTTTCTCATAATAAAATTTGTTAAAGCAGATGGTTGAATCATCCTATCTACAAATCTAGTTATTTTGCAGTGTGTTGTTGATGAATCTTTGGGTTTAAAAAAATTAAGATAGTAAATGTGCACTGCAGCTTTTTCTTTGTGTATTGGATTTTTGAAGTTTTGAAATATGTTATTTTAAGCTAACATGTCTTATCTGTTTTAGTTTTATATCTTTACCCTAAAGAATAAAAGAATTTGTAAACACTTTTGTTTTGTTTTTGTTTTTAATTTTTTGAAGTTTGTGAAATGCATAACATAAGAAATAAAACATGAACACTGCAATCATGTTTAACATACTTAGTGCACTCTTGTAAACGACCCTTATATGAACTTACAGAAACTAAGTATATTGGATGAAATAAAAGAGTTGAGTATATACTGTATAAGGTGTTTCATGCACTTTTTCAACTGGTTTAAGCTTGTAATTATTTGTTTTTTAACCAGGTGAAGCTCATCATGTTAAGCACATTTTACACACCAATGCCTTAACAGCCTGACAGAGGTAATGATTGAAAGCACATTTTGCTCTTTTTCAGGCTGTTCAGCAAAAAAGGGGTAAATGACATTTAATCTCAAGAGTCCCCGGCCAGATAAACTCAATAACCTAGGTAACCTACTGGTTAGGGACCCCCACACTAGGGGGCCTCTGACAAAAATGATAAACCCACTGAGATTTAGTTGCAGTGTGATATGATTGTGATATTTTGAGGTGTTCAAAGGGGGTCGGGTGCATAGGTTATGGTCCACCATTAAAACCTTAATCTGCCCCTGTCGGAGTCAATCCATTGGAAGACCATGCATTTGATTACTGTTTTTTTTCTTTTTTTTGCCCAGTATCTGTTTTACAGTGATAAAATAGATCCCAGTTTTCCTGCAAAACCTTTAGTCATGTGTATGGGAAAAAAGAAAAGAGGGTCAGACCTCATCTTGCCTGTCCTGTCTTGATGGAACATGGGTATATAATGAGACCTCACTTTATTCATTAAATCTGTATGTGTGTATGGTCTGACCTCGCCTGCCATGTTAAATAGTTACAAATTTGGGTGTGTGACATGACCTCACTTATGTGACTAAACCGCTACGTATGTATGGTCTGACCTCACCTGCCATGTTAAATGGAGACAACATTTATGTGTATGACATGACCTCACTTATGTAACTAAACCGCTACGTATGTATGGTCTGACCTCACCTGCCATCTTAAATAATTACAATTTTGGGTGTGTGACATGACCCCACTTATGTGACTAAACCGCTACGTATGTATGGTCTGACCTCACCTGCCATGTTAAATGGAGGCAAAGTTTGGGTGTATGACATGACCTCACTTCATTGATTAAACCTGTAAGTATGTATGGTCTGACCTCGTCTGCCTGTTGAGTAGAGGCAAAATTTCTGTGTATGACGCGACCTCACTTCAGTGACTAAACCTGTATGTATGTGTATGTATGTATATATCTATGTATGTGTATGTATGTATATATCTATGTATATGTGTATGTATATATAAATGTTTGTGACGGCCAGCTCGTAAACACGGTATCTCAAGAACGACACGATGGATTCATGTCATTTGTGGTATTTAGATAGCCCATGGTCTGTAGATGTGCTCTATTGTTTTTGATGGTGATGTCATGCATATTAATGAGTAGGCATGGCTTAATGAAAAAATCTTGAAATGTTCATATTTGAACAACCATGTGTCTGTTTTGTTATATTAGCTGATGTGTCCATGTTCATGAAGATTTTTTTTTTATCAATATGCATAGTAGGCGGGGCTTAATATGATTTTGCTGAAAAGAGTTTGTAAACACGGTATCTCAAGATATATGTCATATTCGATAAACAGTTAGTAGATGTGCCCGATTGTTTTTGGTGGTGATGTCATGCATATTAATGAGTAGATGGGGCTTAATGTAAAATCTTGAAAAAGTGATAAAAAAACAACTCTTTTGCATCATATTAGGCATGACAATTTTATTGGTTATTGTGTACATGCTTAGTTTATCAGCAGATGTCATTTATATGCATGGTGGGCATAGCTTAATGTGAAAGTGCTGAATGATATAAACACCATATTGTATCTCATGAAAGATACACCAGATTTATGCTATCTCAGATACACAGATGTGTCACGGTCTATACATAGTTGTTCCAATGTTGTGGTAGTGATGTATGAATATTAATGAGTGGGCAGGGCTTACTGACAATTTCTTGGAATAGAATAAATGAGCAACCTTTTTTGCATCATACTTGCTATGACAATGTTGTTTATTATTGTGCAAATGCTAATGTTGTCAACATTTTCATTGATCTGCATGGTGGGTTGGCTTATGAATAATTATCATGGAACAAATATTTCATGATATGCAATAAAATGACATTTAATACACATTTTTCAAATCAATCAGTTTGTGAAAAAGCATTGGAACCACAAAACCTTTTTTTCAAGAGAAAATTTTCATTTATTTGTGCAGCATGTTTGCCAAAACAGTTGTACACTGCAGACTTCAAAGATGCCGCCTTAGAATGCACCATGATTCAACCTTTTTAATATTATCAATATAATTTACAATTTTACACTGAGTATATTGCTTTGCAGTGCCATATGAGTACATAATTTGTCATATTGAGATAATTTGCACACAATTTAGTGTTTTTATTTTTATAATTTCTTTGCAGATCTCAAGTACGTCATCAAAACCAGCTATGCACATACAATTGAAGTAGATGAGATCATCAACCAATTAGGATTGGTTAGCTCCCATCTTGCATGGGCTTTCAAGAACCATTTGAAGTCACTTTGGTTCTTTTTGTCAACTTGATGGGAATTCTATTTGAAATCGAAAGCACTTTTCAGATTAGTACCATTACGAGTTTGGACATTGGGAGTTCAAAAAGGAATATTTACAAGGAGAGTCTTGTTTTTTCCTGCATTGAGATGTAGTCAGACACAATTTTAAGCACTCCTAAACTCTGCAGTAACATTTCTGCTGAGGTAATGTGATTTTGACTGAAGGGCTTATATCATTGGCAAAGTCCCAATCATTGAGTCCAATCTCTGGGTGCTATCTGCTGCTTCTTTCTACATGCACAATGTCTGCATCCAGTTGGATATTTTTCAGTGCATGTCTCATGATTTAATCCAATACTACTACAAAGAGAAAAGGTCCTCAATCATTTGTCAAAACATTATTTAAAAGACTTGCTTTATTTTGTGTAGCACAGTGGTATAAATTACAAATTTCTTGCTTTTACCAGTGCCTTGAAGTAGAATCCTGGATGTAACTTATTTTCTTTTGAAGGAAGTACAGGTTCGCCATAGTCATTTGGAAAAATATTCTTAAGGTATGTTGCATAGTAATATGCCTCCTTTGTACAGCAATTTCACCATACAGTAAGTTATAATAACTTATTTTGCATTGAAGGGCTTATTGGTGTGCTCTTAGTCATTTGTGAAACCATATATCAAAATATTCTTTTAAAGCCCTCGTTTTAATTCATGGGGCATATTAGTATGCCCCTAGGTGCTTGAAAAAAGTTAAATTGATTACAAAAAAATAATACATATATATAAAGTTCATATTCATCAAAAGACTGGGCAAAAGACTGGACAAAAGTCTTTAAAATACCTGATGAAAGCAACACAACTTCAGTTGGAGAAACATCTTTACAACAAAGTCCAGGGCATACCAATACACATCCAATATCAGCAATGGAAGCTTTGTAGCTGTACGACCTGTGGCTGAGGAGTATGATGTTCGAGGACAACCATGGAGTGGAAAAGTACGGAAGCCAAAAAGGTTTGCCTACCGTGTAACTTTGCCCGCTGTGTAATTTTGCCTGCCGTGTAACTTTGCCCGCCGCGTAACGCGGCCTGCCGCGTAACGCGGCCTGCCGCGTAATGTGGCTCACCATGTATCGCGCCCGCCCGTGTATCGCGGCCCGCCGTGCAATGCTGCCCGCCGTGCATCGCGGCTTGCCGTGTAACGCGGCCCGCCGTCACATCAAAAAATGCTACAATAATAATTTTTCAAAAACTTTCGAGCCTTACTGACATGTGACTTGCCACTTCATCACCTGACTATTCTGCGGTCGAAATTCAAACGCAGAAGCCACGCGTGGTGTGCATGCGTTTGGCATAATTTTCAACCAGGTGTCTTTTTTATGACATCAAACACGTCACATTAGGTCAGCTTAAGTTTAGGTTAGGTACAGTTAGGGTAGGTTTAGGTTAAAGTCGTGTCATACGAAGGTCAACTGGTTAAAGATTCTGTTGGCTGTGTGCATGTACGTGAACTAACGTTAGAGTCTAGACATGCTAGATAATTGATTTCATTATTACAAACGGTTTAACAAAATGTCCTAGGGATCTGCCGAATCATTCACAGACCTTCTATTTTTATTATTATTAACAGTAACGTTAGATATGGATGCTGTCCCTAATACTGTAAGTAATTCCCAAACTTTCTTTTGTTTTGTTCTCAAATAGGCGTAGGCCTAGGCCTAATGCTACGTTAGAGCCTAAGGCAGTCAACGTTAGGCCTAATGTTACGTTAGAGCCTAAGGCAGTCAACGTTAGGCCTAATAGTCACTGTGGCGCCCTGTCAGTTTTTGTCCTAATATTTATTCTATGGGTTTTCAGCTGAATATATTTCACTTTTCTTTGCAATTATGCTGTAACTATGATGAATTGAGTAGTAAGTGTTTTTGTTACTTTTTTATATCAATGATATTCAGTTAATTAAACATGTAACAGGTTTGGAAAATATGTAGGCCTACGTAAAATAAGAATCATAGAAATTCTATTGCATTTATAAAAGTTATTGCTTCATTCCATCATGGTATATTGATTGGCCTAGTGTCATTCAAAGAGTTTTGAGATTGTTTATTAATGTACTATTAAAATGAATACCTAGTTCACTTTTCCACATGTTTTCTTCCCCTTTGTATTTTGCAGTTGAGGAAGCGAATAAACTCCATTTCAAGGCTGGTTATGAGTACAAGCAGATTTTGCAGCTGATTTCAAAATACAAGAAAAAACACATCAGGTTTCTTTACTATTTACTTATTGTTTTGTTGCCAAATACAAAATAAAAAAGTTTCAGTTATTCATTGAGACATTAGTTTTATTTCCACTACAGGGTGGAGGAGCATTCAAAATAATAGAGAGGGGGTTGGGGGGGCTAATGAAGTCAGGTGACATGTGACAACAATATTGGGAGAGGGCTAATGAGGTTGGGTAATATGATGAGACACGTTCATCTCAAACTATTGGGTTCTGCCGCCCAGTTGCATAGATTGTTATCTTGGAAAGAAATACAACCGCAGTTACTTTTGGTGTATCCCTTATTAATGTATTACATGTAAAGGCCTGTAGTTCATGGCTCAAGGAAGTCTCTTCAAAAGAAGAAAATAGTTAGGATAGCATTCAAAATTCTTATTACGAAGATACTGTGCCTGTTTTAAAGTTTTGGTATCATTTGTGTAGAAATGACCTTCTCGGCTTCCGTAGAAAAGTGATGAAGCATACTTCGAGGATAGTATCAATCAGATGGATGCGAGGCGCGTACAAAGAGGAATGGGTTGTAGATAACGTGTACATAAAATTAGAAAGTTGAAAAAAATCAGCAAATTCTATGGAGCTTTGAAGAAAACATCATGCCTAAAGAATTACAGGATAAACTAAAGTATTACAATGATGGAGATATGTAAGACATAAAGGACTATGGACATCTAGCACATTTATGATATGTGAAAGATCGTGGAATTCTGAGTAAACCAGTGAGGTATGACTTAAAAAAGTTTTTAAATTTTGTTAATTTGTGCGGAATTTGTAATAATAGTAAGAGGAACAAAAAATCTTTACGTAATTCTAGAAAATATGTAAGTCCAAATTCAACTACTTGTGAATTTCAGAATGTCTGTTCTAGATGCATGATAATTCTGGGTATGACCAAGTTTTGGAGAATACTTTAAGTGAAAATTTGTGATAATAGTAAGAGCATGGAGCTATTAACTGAGAAGGAGAGAAACCACTCTCCTCAAACCACCTCCAGCAAAACAAGATTCAATTATCCCGCCGTAACTCACACTGTGAGCTTTACCCAATCACTGTTGGTTTTAAGTTACATCTGCCCACACAATACGGCCTTCTATCCTCTTTGATCTACCATCATCGTTTCCGCCTTTAAACGCAGGAAATCAGTAAAAGACATGCGCGAAAAAAATTGTACCTTCTGAATATGCATGATATATGTTCAAAATGCATGTGCAGTGCTTGTAGCGTCTGTAAACATCGTCAAAGTTGATGTGCAGTTTAAAATATTATCCTTCATTTTTACAAGAAAAAGCAGCATTTCAATACGAGGCGATTTCGCAGAGTTATGATATTACACGTAATTTAGCGTATAATAAGTTTTGAGAAAATATTACCTTCATTTTTGCTCAATTTGTCGACGAACAGGATTGCTCATGATCGTAACATTTGTTCAAATACATCGGAAAAGGCCTACACTTAATAGTAAACAACGTTACAAGAATGGCCGGGTATGTACGTTTTCTTAATTGTTATTAAACTTCTATGTGCTTAATCATTTTTTTTTCTTCGGGTTGCCTATGCAAAAAGTACAGCTGTGCATGGTAGTTTACTCGAATATTTATGCTTAAATCTTAGTAGTCGCGATTCTTTTTCAATTTTTAATGGAGAGAATTGAAACTAATATTTCTGATTAAAAATATATTATGACTTAGGCCTAGGATAAGGCTATGACTTAAGTTACAGTAGGCATAACGTTATGCTTTGAAACCTGAGTTGGGCCTAATATAAAATCATGATGGAGCTAGAGTAGCTCCATGGTATTAAAAATTTAGGCCTAACGTTAGCTGCCAATAAAAAAGAAACATGAAGTAGGGCCTAGGGGGGACCTATCATAATTTCAATATATTGTTTAGATTTAAACTGTGGCCTTAAGGTTTACTGGACAATGTATTTCAGGAAAATCACAGAACAATTAATTTTAAGTATTGTAACGTTAGGCCGTTACATTCCAGGAAAAATTATGAATTTTAATTTTTAAACATTGAAGTGATTGTGTCAATTACATCTTGGCCTATGCCAGATTTTCCTTCCCAATTTTAATATGTTTGCGGAGCTGAAATAAAAAGTGCATATTTACCTTTTAAAACTTTATTTAACAAGTTTTAAGGAACATCTTCGTCATTTAACTTGTTATGATTTTGTGTAACGTTAGGTCTCAGCCTATTTTTAGCAGGATTTTGTATTCCGTCTTAATAATTGTCCAGTTCATTTTATTAACTCAATTTTGATTAACAGACTTTCATTATAATTGTTTTCAGTTTATTTAGCTCCATCATTAACTCAGGTTTATTTCAAGAATTTCATTCATTTATTCATGTTTTTAATACTTTCCTATTAAAAGTCCTATTAAAGAATAATTAATTGGAAAATAGATGATTGGAGTTTTTGTTTTGTTTTTTGGTTGATGTAGCTCCATGTTGTGGCTAAAACATTGACAACCAAGTCAATGTCCATGACCTTTGATAACCAGTTGTGGTGCACTGGCAGTGCCGGATTTACGCATAAGCTAACTAAGCTACAGCTTAGGGCCTCGCCTAATTGAGGGGCCTCAAAATAAATTGGAAAAAATAGAAAAAAGTACTACATAATTTGGGTTGGCTAATATCATGCATTTTTATACCATGGTAAATCATGGCCCAAATATCAAGCACAAAATTTATTTGACTGATAATTTCCTTTTTCTTTTTATTAATATACATCGCCATTCCCTTTTGGGTCGTGGAGATTTTTGATTTTGATTTATTATAAATTCATGAATACTGCCACCACCCTGTCGAAGTTGGTATCATAATAAAGCTGTACGCCCAGTGACAAAGAATCCGGGGTCTATTTTCACATATCTACCTTAGAAGTTTCACTTTTTCAGGTCAGAAAACCACTCATATTTCATTTTTTTCGATTTTTGCCGTTTCTAAATAAAATTTGAACGCTGTACCCTCGGCCTAGGCTACTGTGTGCGGAATTGGGGTCTTATCGAGTACTACCGTTTGGCGTTGGTCGCGACTGTGTGGTACCTACAGTGACCGAATACGCGAAAAACAAAAGTGCATGTTTTCGGGTTTTTCGCGTTTTTACTTCCAGTTGTTTTAGCAAGTCAATGGGGTTTACGTTGTAGCGTTTTCTGGGTATTGCGCAATAAATAAATAGGATGTTTTAAGGGTTAAATACATAAATGATTAATTGAAATCCAATATATCCATTATACCCCAAATAAAAATCCCTTTCATAGAGAGGAGATATTAATAAATAAACAAAACTTGGGTTTTATAATAATGTATACACATATTTATAAATAACTCACAATACCACATCCACATGGTTTGTACTTTGAACATGCATGATCGTAGCGGTGGGTATTGTAATTTCATTTTCTATTGTATTATAGTATTAAAGTTGCACACATGCAGTTTGGATTTATGGTACATTTTTTTATTAGAGAGTGCATGTGGTGTGATCATATTGTAATTCCATATATGTTTATAAAACAACTCAACCATGATTTGTCACAGACAATGGAATAAATCATGTTTTCAGAGAATTGATGTTCTGGATTTAATAAATGTAAACGCTGTTAAATATATTTTGGATGCTTAAATTTGCAATTCGACAGAGGAATTTAAAAAAATTGAAGTTAAGTAGTTAAAACTATATTGTGGATGTGGATGTCATAATTACAGCAATTTAGCAACTTTCACAAAAACAACTTAAGGTAAATTATATTATATTTCATAATATTTGTTTAAATTACATGGGGATCTGGAAAGGGGGCAAATTGAACTGTGAGAGACTGAGATCTGCGATTTATTGTGATGGTTCAGCGCAATTTGCAAATAAGGCGTGGGCATCCATCCAAAGGGCTTTGCATGCATCATAGCGCATTTCCTGATACTTAATTTGCAGAAACTATCGTCCTCGGCCGTCATGACATGACCGTGCCTCATGACATGACCGTGCCCTGGCAGCGGGGTGCGCGATAGTTGGGGTGGCAGTGTCTCAACCGCTTGAACTGGTGTTGGTCGCTCAAGGGTGTCAGTTGCCAAATTGGGTTATTGCACTAGTACTGGCACCCGTGGACATGCTACAGGGCCTCAGACAGTGCGACACATGCTGCAGTGCCCAATACTTGTGGTTTGTTCGAAATGTTGTCCTTACTCGAGTGCGCCGGACAGTGGATTAATGGGAGAAGCAAGAAATACCGACAAGACCATATGGCAAAATACATATATGTCATCAACGGGAAAAGCATCCGAGATCCAGGGTGACTCGCCCCTCGCAGAGAATAGGCTCAGTAGATACAGTACGTTTGGACATGTTCTTTTAAAATTATCACCATTGCCTTATATCTGGAATGTGCACTATGCCCTCTGACAGAGGGCATCTGTTCTTTTAAGAACATCTTTACTGGTCGCTTATTCTGTTATTATTTTGATCCATTAATAATAAACAATAAACAAATATGACGTAATGGTGGTAGGTATCAAGGAAAACTAACTTAAATCGGTTTCTTAAAATCGGTAAGTTAAGTTACCTAACCCACTCTTAGTACCGGTAAGTTGTAACACAATTCAAAATTATTATGGTTTGTACATAGGCGTAGGAGGCGGGACGAGGGGCCGCATGATATTTGTATACTTGTCAGCCCTTTTGGGGAAATATTTTGACCATCCCCACAGAGTCCTGGTCGTGACGCGGATGAGGAATATTACACCATACATGATGGTAGCGATGGCATTGTTGTTTGAGTGTATCAGTGTATGAATTCTGTACAGGGTGGTGTTTAGACCTTCTACCTAATATTAGCTAAAAAGTAATTGATATGTGGTTCGGAAAAATAAAGTTTTAGTTAGCATTCATGTTAGAGTCATATCATCCTCTAAAAATGGGATATGTAATTTCACCACTGGTTTGGGAAATGGACTTTCGCCAGGCCCCTTAAATCCGCCTATGAAATTATATGACCCTGCAGGTAAAGCATTTCATTTTCATTATTTATCCATCCGTAGAATCTCAAAATGAAAAGAACTTTGAAAGCGGGTACCAGAAAAGGAAACGAAAGCAGCAACTTAAAGATCAACTAAAAACAATTCCAACCGTTGATAGTTACTTTACTAGAGCAACAGCACCCGACACTACAGAAAATCATTCAGTACATGAGCAACAACATACATCTACTGATGTGGATATTGATGCAACAATAAGGGTTGCTGAGCCTGGGAATACTGGGATGAACGAGAACGAAAGGTTTGATCTTGGACTGTGGGATGTTTTAACTAAAGATGACATTTCATATTGTATCCGGAACGCAGTCCTTCTGAATGTCAGCACTGGAATGGCCCATTTGATAAATCAAAACGGTCATTTAAAACACAGGACAGATTTTGTTCCAAAGGTCTATTTAATTCCAAAAATGTTAACGGAGAAATATATGACAGAGAATGGTTAGTGTATTCTCCTTCCAAAGGTAGTGTCTTCTGCTTCGTTTGCAAGTTATTCTCTACATCATCTGCGGCACTAGCTTCTACTGGGTTTGATGACTGGCGAAATCCCATTGTAATTAAAGCTCATGAAAATTCGGTAGAGCATAGACAAGCTATGTTAACATACCTGACGAAAAACGCGGTTTAAATTTACTAGATTCAAAACTAATACAACAAATTGAAGGAGAACAAAATTATTGGAGAAATGTTCTTAAGCGCATCATTGCAGTTATATGCACGTTAGCAGAGCGTGGCTTGGCCTTTAGGGGTACAAATGAAAAGTAGGGTCGCCACATAATGGAAATTATTTGGGTTTACTGGAATTGATAGCCAAGTTTGACCCCTTTCTATCGAATCATATACAACAACATGGCAATAAAGGGTCAGGAAATGTTTCATATTTGTCTAAAACAATATGTGATGAAATAATTCAGCTTATATCCAAAAAAGTCAGAAACTCGATTTTGAGTGATATTAGGGAAGCAGGTTACTTTAGCATATCAGTTGACTCGACCCCAGACCTTTCACATGTTGATCAACTAACTGTAATAGTTAGATATGTATCACCAGAAGATGGTTTACCGATTGAACGGTTTCTAACATTTCTAGAATTAGAGAACCACAGTGGGGAAAGTATGGCAAATATGATACTTGATTATTTAAGCACAGAATGTAATTTGGACTTTAGTAAATGTCGAGGTCAATCTTACGACAATGCTGCAAATATGTCTGGTAAATTTAATGGTATGCAGCAAAAGATTTTGGAGCAAAACAAGTATCGTTATTTATTCCATGTGCAGGACATTCCCTAAATCTTGTAGGTCGTGCTGCAGTTGATTGTTGTTTAGATGCTGTAAATTTTTTGGAATTGCACAAAAATATACACTTTCTTTTCAGCATCCACAAAACGCTGGAGGGTATTATTATCATATTTAGATGTCGATTCCAAAGTTCCAAAACCTCTCTCAGACACTAGATGGGAAGCACATGCCAAGGCTACCGCAGCAATAGAAGAGAGCTATGATTCAATCACCGATGCTCTTAGTCACATCCACAATGATGACAATGAAAAGGGTGACACAAGAACTGAAGCTGGAGCAATTCTTGATAAAATGGAGGAAATCGAGTTTGTTTTCATGTTGCTTGTATGGAATCGCCTTTTAGATAAGTTCGGAAAACCAGCAAGGCACTTCAAGATCCACAAATATCACTTAACACATGTTCTAAGCTGTATGCATCGCTACACAATTCTTAAAGACAACCCGAGAGTGTTTTGATGACTTTGAGTCAAAGACAAAGGAATTTCTGCCTGGTGTGGACTATAAGTGTGCAAAGAAAAGGCGTCGTGTCCGAAACCCTCAAGTAAACAACGGTGTTGCACCTGATGTGGAACTCTCTCCAAGAGACAACTTTAGAATAAAATCTTTCATTCCGATGATTGATGCCCTTGAAACTAATTTAAGCAGACGCAATGATTTATAGTTCTATTTCAAACAAATTTACATTTTTACTTAACTTGGATGCTTCAGAAGAACTGTTACGTGCAGGTGTAGCGAATCTTGTAAAGGAATACCCAAATGACGTAGATGACAACCTTATTGGAGAACTTACACAGTTTCATACTTATGTAAAGCAAAGTCATTCTCCTTATGAAAAACGATGACATGAGTCATCAAGACTTATATGGAATTATCTGGAAAGATAACATTAAATTAGCCTTTCCAAATCTAGAATCAATATTACAGTTGTTTTTGAGTATGATGGTAACAAATTGCTCAGGAGAAAGGTCATTTTCTCAGCTAAAACGCGTAAAGAATGAACTAAGGACAACAATTTCACAAAGCAAATTGTCTGCTCTAAGCATTTTGTGTATTGAAACTGATAAGCTTCGTAGTTTATCATTTGATGATGTAATCAACGACTTTGCTTTTGAAAAAGCAAGACAAAAAATGTTTTAAAAGAAACATTCAAACAAAGATTTTACATATTGTGTAGTGTAATTTGTGGCAAAATGAGTTATTATATAATATCAGTAAGGTGAACATCAATAAATCATTTATCCTGTAACCTAGTAACAATACTGCCATACACAGACTGATCGTAGTGTAAATTAATTAAATTATTGTCCATGTATTCAGAATACCGTATAATCTCAATAAACCCCCGCATGACATTTTAGTAACGGGCGTTTATTTGAGTATAATTTTCATACACAAAACTTACCATTTACACACATTTTTGCATGCAATCCATCAGATATGTTGCTTTTAATTCTGTTGCGTGGGATATATGTTAATTAAACATTATTTACTGAGATCGGAGTATGTGCAGATTATACACATACATTTCATAGGCCTTGCATGGTTTTTGATTTTTGAGAAAAAGGGCGGGTTAGTTTATTAGAGGGGGACTTTCATTATAGATTATACGGTATTTTATTAATTGGAGACAAGCACAACAATGTTGCCTGCCCCAATGTCGGGTTGTGTGCCCGTATGTTGGGGTAAAAATGTATATAAATTATGTAAAATATACATCAAATACAATATAAAAACCTATGTCTCATCTAACTGAGTCTGTTATAATAACTTGATAAAAATGTAAATAACATATTTTATCTAAATGTCATTAAGTGTCATTAAATAAGTCTTAAAATTGGGTAATTAAAGCCAGGAAATGCGCTAGATTGCATTAGAATCGACCAAATTACGATAGCTTCCAGGGGCCTAGGCGGGCCCCTGGACTACGCCTACAACGCAAAGCGTTACCTACATCGAGGCCTCTTCATAATTCCAAGCTTAGGGCCTCCATAGGTCTAAATCCGGCACTGTGCACTGGTGAAATATTTAACATACATTTGTATATTTTTATTTCCCCACCCCATATTTCTCATTTTCAACCCATGATTGGTCCACCATTCTTTGGGTTGCTCATAAATTCTAATAGGTACATTTTTTTATGAAAATATTATGCTTGTGTAATTTGAAATGGTTTTGTTACTTTTTTGGTGTAGTTTTATGATGATTTTTTAATTCAATGACCTGTGGCTACGTTTAAACCTGCAATGACTGACTTACAACATTCTTTTTGTGATTGAAACCTTGTTTATCCAATGATACAAGCACAGCTACAGTATTAACAAAAATAATAGCTCCAAGAAACAAGATATAATTTTTTTTTTTACATTCACTGCATTAAAAAGTAGATCAAATGTATAGTGTACCATTAATATTTCCATGCATAAGGTTAGTTTTGTGTTTGTTTGCTTGTTTGTTGAGTTTTAAAGGCATTCGACATTCCGAGTCATATGTGTCTAGAATAAATAAGGGATTAGAGATGGCATGAAGTTACAATAAATTAAGACATTACTGCACTGCTCTTATCCTGTGTTTTCTTTTCCATTATTTCTGAAGGTGTGGCTAGTCCTTACTTGGAACTTTTGAAGACGCTTTGTCGTTTACATGGTAGTGACAAAGCCATTCCAAATGATAGAGCTCCAAAGAAGAAAGCGGATTTTTATTCCTGGATTTTGAAAGCTCTATCTATAGATGTAAGCCAGGATACAAAGGAAAAGCATCCAGAATTTGTATGCCATTGCTGTGCCTTGAAACTTCAAAGATGGAAGAAGAAAGACAATAAAAGTCAAAAGACAGATCTTAACATTAATTTAAAGGAGTACAAGGCTCATTCTGAGAACTGTAGTTTGTGCACGGAACATAATGTATCGTCTGCCGAAGAACCTAGTGGGAGCACAGAGAAACCCACTGTCATTCAAGACTGCATCTTGACCAACAGTAAGCAGTTTGGCTTAGTTTCTTGGATGTATGGCAGTACTTGCTACAGTATTCAAGTAAATACCTGTGGGACATGCCTGATGAAGCGCATGTTCGTAAACCAAAATAGTGAATGGGGACTGGACATATTAGGCCATGAAATCGACAAGATTGAAATGAAAGATTTCTTAGTTCCAGAAAAACTGTCTTCAGAAACGGACGTCTACAAACTTTTGACATGTGTTCGCGACATTTCCATTTGCGAGGGAAATCATGACATTTTCACAGATGAAGAATGTAATCACCTGAAAAAGGAGAATCTCCTGGTTGAAAACTTCATATATATGGATTCATCTACAGTTAAGACAATCAGACACAGAAGGTGCAAGCATGTTTCTAATTCAGGAACGCATTGTAGCGTATGCACACAGTACAGAAATGACTTATTTTCCAAACGGAGTCGAATGCGTGTAAAAACAAAATCAGATGTGACTCTGAGTTCTCATTCTCGAAATGACTTACTGACCAGTGCTGAGAAAGATGCAAAGCTCAAACTTATGGCACATAAACAAAAGCACCTTAAAGGAAGAATATCTCATTTGGAAGAAAGAATTGCAAAACTCTTCAGCCAGGAAGTAGTGGCCCTAGGTGACGAAGAGAGCACCATCATGAAGAAAATATTCATGAGTGAGGAAGATAATATCAAACCATTTATGGTACGTGGAAGCCCGCAGTACCTATTATGGGAACAACAAAAAAGTAACCTGACAAAACCATCAAATCGATGGAGATGGCACCCAGACATTTTGAAATGGTGTGTGGCCATCCATGCCAAGTCACCCGCTGCATACAATTTATTACGACAGAGTGGCTTATTGACTCTTCCAAGTTTGAGGACTATTAATAAGTATGTTCATTTTTGCAAAGCTGGTGTGGGATTCACACTAGAAATTCTGAAGCATGTCGCAGAAGAAATTGCTGCCCCATTAGGAGATATTAAAGAAAACGTGACTCTTGTATTAGATGAAATGAAAATAAAATCTGGTCTAGTCTTTTCGGGATCTTCTGGCAGACTGGTAGGATTTACAGATACAGGGTCAATCAATAATATGTTAAACGATTTTGAGAGAAGAATTAATGATGAACAGGACTCAAAGACCCTTCCATTAGCATCCCATGTGCTTGTCTTAATGGTGAGAACAATATTTGCAAGCATTAAATCACCAGTAGCATACTTTGCCACACATGACTTAAAAGGTGATGACCTGTATCCCATAGTATGGGAATGTGTGCGCCACTTGGAGTTGTTCAACTTGCATGTTAGAGCTATTGTTTGTGATGGTGCTTCACAGAATAGAAAGTTCTTCAACATTCATGAAAATAGTGATGGCTTGACGTACTTCACAGACAATCCATTTAGAGTTGGAGAGCGAATCTACTTCTTTTGTGATGCTCCACACTGAAGACCACAAGGGTGAGGGGAACACCCGTACATGTTATAGATGTAAGGAACAGGGTCACATAGCCCCTAATTGCCCTCAGAGAAAGGGTGAAAGACAAAATTCCCCGAGATTAAAACTAGAGAAGGAAATGTCTGTAGCAGTTCTATACATTTGGATTTCGTAGTGCAGGGTTCAGTGAATGACAAACATGCATGTATTTTACGTGATACTGGATGCAACCAGACCATGGTAAAAGAGATGTATATGGAACCCCAACAGATTTTGAAAGAGAAATGTGTAACAGTTCGTGGATTTGATGATGTACCAAAATCTTTTCCTGTAGCAAGGGTATTTGTAAGTTGTAGTTACTTTAATGGGTGGGTAACTGCTGGTGTATCGAAGGACTTACGTTATGATGTGCTTCTGGGAAATGAAGTTTATGAAAATGAAAGTGTTGTAGCTGTAGTAACATGCAGTCAAGCGAAACAGCAAAACACAGAAGAAAATCGTGAAAATAAGTATAACTGATGTAAAAGTGACTCCAGTCACAAATAAAAATCACCTCCTTTCTCAATCTAAGAGGGGGAATAAATGTGTAAAGGAATTAGTTCTGGAACCTGTAATAGCTATAGATTGGGCAAAATTTGAAGTGTTGGGTCCCAACAATAAACAACAGAGTGGTGATGCAAATGAATCTCAAATTATTGGTGAGGGAGAGCAAGCCAAAGAAGAAAGTTCTGTTGGGATGACTCATAAAACACTCAGTGAGTTGCAGGCGACTGATTTGTCACTAAAGGGGGTGAGGGACAGAATCGTGTCTCTTGATGAAATTCACAATCAAAGGTGTGGTTTTTACATGGATGATGGGATTTTATTCTATAAGTGGAGACCTAAAAAGCAGTCAAAGTTTTCAGGGGTTAGAAATAAAATAGTGGTTCCCCGACACCTCCGTGATGGCATATCAAAACTTGGCCATGATGTCCCCACTGCAGGGCATCTAGGTGTAAAAAAGACAAAGGAACGTATTCTCAAACATTTTACTGGCCAGGAATTTTTGGAGATGTTGCACAAGACTGTAGTCAGTGTGAAGTGTGTCAAAAGACAAAAAGGGGTAACTCTAATTCCAAGGCACCCCTTGTTTCATTACCAGTCATTGATATTCCGTTTCAGCGAATAGGACTGGACATTTTGGGGCCCCTCCTTTGATCTAAAACAGGATTCAAATATATCCTTGTAGTTTGCGATTATGCCACAAGGTACCCTGAGGCGGTACCCCTAAAAAATCAAGAAGCACAAACTGTGGCTAAAGAGTTAGTTAATCAAGTTATTTTCTAGAGTTGGGATTCCAGATGAAATCATTTCTGATCAAGGTACTAATTTTATGTCAAATCTGGTATCACAGCTGTGCTCATTGTTAAGTATCAAGCATATCAAGTCTAGCCCATATCACCACTAGACCAATGGCTTGGTGGAGAGATTTAATGGAACAATCAGAAATATGCTCCGTGCTTACGTGAAAGAAAGTCCTAATGATTGGGATAAGTTATTGCCCTACTTACTGTTCCCCTACCGTGAAGTACCCCAACAATCGACTCGATTTTCCCCATTTGAGCTATTGTATAGCCGTAAGATAAGAGGGCCTCTAGATGTGGTAAAAGAGGATTGGCTTGATTCAAAAACAGGTGCAGACGAACAAAATGTGCTAGATTACATAATTACTATACGGTCCAGGCTAGCAGAAATGAATCACTTTGCTAGGGAAAATCTTAAGGAGGCAAAACAAGAACAAAAATTGTGGTATGATAGGGGGGCACGCGAGAGGAATTTTAGTGTAGGAGATAAGGTGTTATTGCTAATCCCTTGTAATAACAGTAAACTGCAAGCGGAGTGGAAGGGCCCTTTCCCCATTACAAAAAAGGTGTCCGCTGTTGATTATGAACTTGAAATTGGTAACCAAAGGTCCAAACGGGCCATGTATCATGTTAATATGCTGAAATCATGGAAAGAAAAACAATGTTCCTCTGTGTTTTCTGGCCTGGAGGATTATAATGATGATGAGGGGAAGTATGACCTTGATGAGGGAGGTATGCCTCAGATTAAGAGGGAAATAGACTGTCCTGAATTAGGTCAAAGGAATGAATCTAAGAAAGATGCAAATCTTGGTGATGAACTAACAGCTGTGTGATTGATCAAATCTTTTGGAAATTTTTGACACCACATTGACTGATTTACCTGGGCGCACCAACATCACTCAACATTCAATTGAGGTTACATGTGACACGCCCATACGACAAAGGGCATATAGGCTTCCACCTGCAGTAAAAGACACTGTAGAAAAAGAGCTTCAGCAAATGTTCGAACAGGGAATAATTCAAAGGTCACATAGTTCCAGGGCTTCCCCTGTCGTGCTAGTCCCCAAAAAGGATGGCAGCATTCTGTGCTGCACTGATTACCGGAAGTTGAATCAAGTAACGAAATTTGATGCTTACCCAATCCCCAAAATTGAGTAACTAATTGATGTTGTTGGTAATGCCAAATTTATCTCTAGTCTGGATTTAACAAAGGAATACTGGCAAGTTTCTCTAAGTGAAGATGCAAAGTCTAGAGGCAATTTTTGGTAATATCGTTTAGTCCTTAATTGATTAACGTGTCAGGTAGAAATGTCTCATCCCTATCATACTAGGCAGCAGTCTAGGAAGGTGAATGATGAATGTCAAGGGGAAGATAACTTTTTACTAGGTACATTTTCCACTGTGGTGACTGGGTTGGGGGCAAGGGAGGAAAATAGTGTGGACAAAATGCTGCTAAAGGCCTCTCGGCAGATCAGCTGTTCCAGCTTGAGCTCAAGAGAATGAACATGGAACAAGAGCAATTTCAGGCAACTCTCAAGTTGCAGAGGGAGGAGATGGGAGGCTAGGATGACCATCCTTGAGAGGTCATGGGAAAGGCCTAGCAATATCTCTGTCCCTGTGTTAGGGCCCAATGAAGATATTGATGTATATCTTCAAACTTTTGAAAACTTGATGGTGGTTAGTCAAGTTGACAAGCAAAAGTGGGCCAATAGACCAGGTAAAGGCAGCAATATTAGAAAAGTATCAGCTGAATGTTGAGACCTACCAACGGAAGTTGCGCTCCTCGCGCCGGGGATATGGTGAGAGTTTTAAAGAGTGCATGGTAAAACTATCTTCCCATCTGGATAGATGGATGAATTCAGAATCCGTCAAGAATACTCAAGATATAAAAAAAGTCCTGTTGAGGGAACAGGCATTGCAGCAATTACCGAAGGATCTTGCGGTTAGGTTGCGTGAGAAAAGTCCTGCCACCCCACTAGAAATGGGTCACATGGCAGATGAGTATGTTGTATTCCGAGGGGGGTAGAAGTGGTTTACTAGTACTTTCAAAGGCAGTAAAAAGACTGGTAGAAACTTCCAGGAGGCCGCCTCAGGTGATAATAAACCTGCATCGGCAAAGCAGGCTAGTGGGTGTAATGTAGGAAGAGGGGGTGAGGGGGACACCCGTACATGTCATAGATGTAAGGAACAGGGTCACATAGCCCCTAATTGCCCTCAGAGAAAGGGTGAAAAACAAAATTCCCCTGAGATCAAAACTAGAGAAGAAAATGTCTGTAGCAGTTCTATACATTTGGATTTCGTAGTGCAGGGTTCAGTGAATGACAAACATGCATGTACTTTACGTGATTCTGGATGCAACCAGACCATGGTAAAAGAGGTGTATGTGGAATCCCAACAGATTTTGAAAGAGAAATGTGTGACAGTTCGTGGATTTGATGATGTACCAAAATCTTTTCCTATAGCAAGGGTATTTGTAAGTTGTAGTTACTTTAATGGGTGGGTAACTGCTGGTGTATTGAAGGACTTACGTTATGATGTGCTTCTGGGAAATGAACTTTATGAAAATGAAAGTGTTGTAGCTGTAGTAACACGCAGTCAAGCGAAACAGCAAAACACAGAAGAAACTCGTAAAAAAGAGTATAATCGAAAAACTGATGTAAAAGTGACTCCAGTCACAAATGAAAATCACCTCCTTTCTCAATCTAAGAGGGGGAATAAATGTGTAAAGGAATTAATTCTGGAACCTGTAATAACTATAGATTGGGCAAAATTTAAAGTGTTGAGTCCCAACAATAAACAACAGAGTGGTGATGCAAATGAATCTCATATTATTGGGGAGGGAGAGCAAGCCAAAGAAGAAAGTTCTGTTGGAATGACTCGTAAAACACTCAGCGACTTGCAGGCGACCGATTTGTCACTAAAGGGGGTGAGGGACAGAATCGTGTCTATTGATGAAATTCACAATCAAAGGTGTGGTTTTGACATGGATGATGGGATTTTATTCCGTAAGTGGAGACCTAAAAAGCAGTCAAAGTTTTCAGGGGTTAGAAATCAAATAGTGGTTCCCCGACACCTCCGTGATGGCATATTAAAACTTGGCCATGATGTCCCCACTGCAGGGCATCTAGGTGTGGAAAAGTCAAAGGAACGTATTCTCCAAAAATTGTACTGGCCAGGAATTTTTGGAGATGTTGCACAACACTGTAGTCAGTGTGAAGTGTGTCAAAAGACAAAAAGGGGTAAGTCTAATTCCAAGGCACCCCTTGTTTCATTACCAGTCATTGATATTCCGTTTCAGCGAATAGGACTGGATATTTTGGGGCCCCTCTCTCAATCTAAAACAGGATTTGAATATATCCTTGTAGTTTGCGATTATGCCACAAGGTACACGGAGGCGGTACCCCTAAAAAATCAAGAAGCAGAAACTGTGGCTGAAGAGTTAGTCAAGTTATTTTCTAGAGTTGGGATTCCAGATGAAATAATTACTGATCAAGGTACTAATTTTATGTCAAATCTGTTATCACAGCTGTGCTCATTGTTACGTATTAAGCATATCAAGTCTAGCCCATATCACCACCAGACCAATGGCTTGGTGGAGAGATTTAATGGAACAATCAGAAATATGCTCCGTGCTTACACGAAAGAAAGTCCTAATGATTGGGGTAAGTTATTGCCCTACTTACTGTCGCCTACCGTGAAGTAACCCAACCATCGACTGGATTTTCCCCATTTGAGCTATTGTGTGGCCGTAAGATAAGAGGGCCTCTAGATGTGGTAAAAGAGGATTGGCTCGATTCAAAAACAGGTGCAGACGAACAAAATGTGCTAGATTACATAATTACTATGCGGTCCAGGCTAGCAGAAATGAATCACTTTGCTAGGAAAAATCTTAAGGAGGCACAACAAGAACAAAAATCGTGGTATGATAAGGGGGCACGTGAGAGGAATTTTAGTGTAGGAGATAAGGTGTTATTGCTAATCCCTTGTACTAACAGTAAACTGCAAGCGGAGTGGAAGGGCCCTTTCCTCATTACAAAAAAGGTGTCCGCTGTTGATTATAAACTTGAAATTGGTAACAAAAGGTTCAAACGGGCCATATATCATATTAATATGCTGAAGCCATGGAAAGAAAAACAATGTTCCTCTGTGTTTTCTGGCCTGGAAGATTATATTGATGATGAGGGGAAGTATGACCTTGATGAGGGAGGTGTGCCTCAGATTGGGAGGGAAATAGACTGTCCCGAATTAGGTCAAAGGAATGAAACTTGGAAAGATGCAAAGCTTGGTGATGAACTAACAGCTGAACAGCTGTAAGATTTATCAAATCTTTTGACACCACATTAACTGATTTACCTGGGCGCACCAACATCACTCAACATTCAATTGAGGTTACATGTGACACGCCCATACGAGAAAGGGCATATAGGCTTCCACCTGCAGTAAAAGACACTGTAGAAAAAGAGCTTCAGCAAATGTTCGAACAGGGAATAATTCAAAGGTCACACAGTTCCAGGGCTTCCCCTGTCGTGCTAGTCCCCAAAAAGGATAGCAGCATTCTGTGCTGCACTGATTACCGGAAGTTGAATCAAGTAACGAAATTTGATGCTTACCCAATCCCCAAAATTGAGGAACTAATTGATGATGTTAGTAATGCCAAATTTATCTCTAGTCTGGATTTAACAAAGGGATACTGGCAAGTTTCTCTAAGTGAAGATGCAAAAGCAAAGTCTGCATTTGTGACTCCCTTTGGGTTGTTTAAATATCTCGTCATGCCCTTTGGTATGCAAAATGCCACTGCAACCTTTCAAAGATTAGTTGATAGAGTATTAATGGGGTGCAATAAATTTGCTAAGGCCTATATTGATGACATCATTATATTCAGTTTAACTTAGGAAGAACACATGGTGCATGTTGAGACAGTGTTAGATCAAATACGTGAGGCCGGGTTGACAGGTAAGCCGTCAATGTGCACTTTTGCAAGCACAAGAGTGCCGTACTTAGGGTATGTAGTTGGAAATGGAAATATACATCCGCACCCAGATAAACTTTTGGCAGTGTCGAATTTTCCAACACCAGTGACTAAGAAGGATGTGAGATCGTTCCTGGGGTTGATAAATTATTACCGACAGTTTATACCAGACTGCTCGGCAATAGCAAGCCCTCTTAGTGACCTATTTTAAGGTTTCCTTGAACCTATCTTCTCCTTGGCATTTCAGTTGGAGAAGTCACTTGTGATTGGCAGGCATGATGCTCATTTATCTTCCCTAGTAAATTCAACCAATTTAACCAAAAGGGGTGGGTCCTGAATAAAGTGTCTGTTGCTGATTGGTTTTAAGTTTAACAAGTATTGATATGTGTGTGTGTGTCTGATTGGCCTAAAGTTATTAGGACCTAAAGTTATCAAGGGATGGAGTAACATGGAAGTGGAGTGAGAGCAGAGAGTTCGTCATCAGACAGTGATGGCTTAAGTTTTTTCAGTGAGAGTAAATATGGTACATCGAACACGGCAATAGATTGGAGCAATGCAATTTCTCGTGTTTGGAGTTTGATTTTGATTAACCGACAACATGTACTTGATGTCTATCTTGTATTATTGTACTGAAGTGGTGTTAACTCGGACCTAAACTTTTTTGCTATCAACATATCGTAGAGAGGTATTTTGGAACTTTGTCAAACACAATTCCGCTTTTACTTGTTTTTTTCATTTATGTACAAATAAATGGTGGCAGCATACCACAAACTCGTAGGAGTTTGTCTGACAAGCTCTTTCACTAAGTCCATTAAAAATTAAAAAATAAATAAAAAACTGCTTCAGGTGCATTCAAATTAAATCCTTATTTGTAATTTATATATAATCTTATGTAACTTTATATCACTTTTTAAGTGTGAATATATATGCACATCCTGTTCCTTTCAAAACTCATGCCGAAAAGTTTCTCTTCAAGCCTACCCGCACCCGACACCAGAGTTAATCCTGAAAACTCAGGTATAACAATTACCAACCCGACTTCCTGTTTAGTGTATTGTGTTTCCACTCCAAACAAGGAATGTTTATCTTCCATTCCCATGCAAACCACAACCAAGTAGTCCAAGGCAATTTGTGTGTATAAGATTACACAAAGACAGAGCTGAATAATCAAGGCACTTTGTGATTAAAATCACTCATCCTGCTAGGTGTCTTTGTGGGAGAAGTTTGTTTTCAAACTGGTGATTAAAATAGCTGTATATCATAATGCCTGAGGTAATAATGAGCATTAAATGTAAATGATTGACAGACCATTTCTCCTAAGGAAAGATATTGTTTCATGTTTCCAACTTGGTGGACATTTAACCCATGTAATATAACAATGGGAGTGTTTACTTATTAGTGTTAATAGGTTACTTCTTTAGGCAATGCCCAAAATAAAATATATGTAAATTTTTGATTGCAGACCAATGATCAGGTGTTAAAATCGTACTGTGATATTCAAAAACAACAATAAAAATTTTTTTTTTTTAAATAGGGACCTTTAAATTTCAATTTTATGCCAATAAAACATTTTTTGACAGATCTGGAAGAAAATGAACAAAGTCCTTCCATGTAAAAATGTCATCGAAATCAAATAAACTGTTTTGTATTAATTTATCTTTCACTTAATCTATAACCACATAAGTTTCAAATTAAAAATTGGAATAAAACAATAATTTTGTTGTAAATTAAACATTTTTACCTACCTACTTTTGCCCTACTAAGAATTTGGGGAAAATAAAAACAGACACTGAAATATATTTTATTTTGGCCCAAGAGATGTTAAACTGGATCTTAACTATTACTACCATTAGAAATGGCTTTGCTTAAAATCAGGAATATCTCAACCTGCCCTTAAATGGAGCAGGGCTGGTCGGAGTAAAACTTATATATTTCTTTGTTTCCCAAACCACAAAACTTGTAAACAGATTCACCTCTTCAAGGCTCCTTCAAGATAACAACTACTCCCACTGGAGTTACATGACATTTTTAGTCACACACATCAGAATATAATGGCATTCTTTGTAATATAAGTAGTAACCATAATCAATGCTGGCATTGTTTGTCTTTGCTGCTGGGGAAAGTTGAAATGAAATATAAGCACAGAGCTATTTATACCTCATTGTTATGATGCAAAGTTAATCTTGTGGAACAATGTGGTTAATTTTTAACTTGAAAATTGCATGACAAATTTTTAAGCAGTGCCTTTACTAATGCAATATCTATCTGTTCATTTAATACCTGTTTTTGTAAGAGATATGAAATCTTAACTACCTTATAACTTGAATATTCCTTCACGGTTGATTAAAGACAACAGATGTGGTGCTACCATGTACATTACAGGCAAGATTGTTGGACCCTGGATCTCATCGCTTCTTTAAATATGACTATTCATTACCTTAACCTTTCAATACTTCAATCGATCGAAAAACTCCATCCCTGATGACTGCAGAAGACAAGAGGTGATTCTGAGGTTTCTATTGTAGGCAAGAGTTGGGCTTCACCAAAATGGTCAGTCACTCGGCGGATAAAGTTTTGTAAGCTGAGCCATACTTGTAGGGTACTTGGTGATGGGGCAACATCTGTGTTTCTTGATGTAGGAAAATATGCACGGGTAACAGAATACGTAGCTGCAAATAATAAAAGGAGGTAAAGGAATATTTCCATGGATTTTCAATTTTTCATATTTGATAGAGAAAATTTGTAGAAACAAAGTGGTGAAAAAACTATGTTAATATCTGATAGAGTGGAAAAATGTTCTTAAAAACACCTTTTCATTTTTTGATATATGATAAGAGAAAATTTGTAAAAACAAAGTGGTGAAAAAACTATGTTAATATCTGATTTTGTTTAAAAGTTATAACAATTTTAAAGAGTGGAAAAATGTTCTTAAAAACACCTTTTCATTTTTTGATATATAATAGAGAAATTTTGTAGAAACAAAGTGGTGAAAAAACTATGTTAATATCTTATTTCGTTTATAAGTTATAACAATTTAAAGAGTGGGAAAATGTTCTTAAACACACCTTGCACAGTACTGTATATGTCTTTTAGCTTGGTGATGTCATTAAGGCAATTACAGCATAGTTCTTATGTATTTCTTATAAATTTAATCACACTTTCTTTACATTATCGAACAGCATTTTTGGTTCACAATAGAAATAGGGTGGAATATATAATTTACAAGAAAATATTTTCTTTTTTCTTGGTTTACATCACATTTACAATGATTTTTTCTTCATCCAAATCATTTTTAAACAAATACAAAAGATGTTTTGTTGAAATTGACTCTATGACATCACAGATGTTGCCAATCAGTCACTTTTGTCCAAATTCAAAATTATTTCAAAACTTTGAAACTTCTAAATGGAATAAGATATTACCATAGTTTTTTTCACCACTTTTGTTTTTAAAATCTTTATCATATATGAAAAAAAAAAATCAATGGGAATATTCCTTTAGAGATTAGGATCAAAAATACAATGTTAATGCAACAATTACGCTCCATGTAATTCAATTTTTTTGTTAACAAACAGAGCATTTTCTCCTCTTTTTGCCCAAACTAGTAATATCAAGAACAGACCGGAAATATTTCAGTTTTAATTTGAAAATTAAGAATAACATTCATCAGCTTTGCGCTCTAAAGTAACATGCGGATCTACTGATGACTTCACAACATCATCTTTCTCAGATCCTGAGAACCAACCAAGAAGGAGAAGTAACATTCATGATCATCTAAGCTGTGCAACACTTGAAAAGGGGAAAAAAGTGTAAACATGATGGTAGTGAAGTTGTGCAAAGTATTACATAACTTTCTTAATCAGTTTGCACTGTAGCTGCCATTTTCACAAGTATAGAGGGTTCCCCGAATTTCAACCACCCCAACGATACCCACCTGAACAAAAGTTTTATGATTACCAATGATAATTAAAAACCATTTTCACTAATTAGATGTTTCATACTTTAATTGTGCAGTTTAGAACAAGAATTTCTTCAAGTTTATTTTGATCACTACTGACGATCAGACATGTTTCTTTTTACTGGTACACCTGCTGAGTAATTAGGTATATTTAACACAGTGGTTGAAAATCTTGTCAGTCGCGGAATGTTCACTGTGAGATATTTTTACCAATAATTCAACAAAGCAACACCACATTCCGATTCAATCATCATACATTGTTTCAGAGAATTGAAGAATAAGTTGGAACATTCGTGAGTCCATTTTGTGTTTTGATTTTGAAAAAAAAATAATCGCAAACGTTTTTCCTTAAGTAGTTGAAATTTGGACTTATCATGCTACTGTACATGACAAAGTACTTACCCGGAGGTTGATAGAGCTGTGTCATTGGTTCTCATTCTTTGGCACAGAGGGCATAGCATGCCATCTTGTGAAGACGATCCTTCCTCCACCTAGCAAATCAACGAGAAGAGATGAAACTTTAAGCAAATTATGTTTAAGTATTTGGCAAAACTGATACCCTAGATGATAATTACTTTAAAAAAGGGAGAACAGATTAAATTTAGTCAAAATCTCAAAGGAAAAAGGGTGTGTTAGGATCTACCCCTTTGCTATTCTGATCTTCTTTATAATCCTTTAGAAGTATTGAAACATAGGATGTAATTGTAACATCTCGTTAAAGATCGTTTGTAAGTTTGTATTTGAAATAGCCAATTTCAAATTGCGTACAATCTAAATGATGATAAAAGTGAATTTATTGTTCTTGGTTCCAAACGTCAGCGTAACAAAATCAACCTCCCTTTTCTTCAAATTGGTAATGCTCAAGTATGTGTAGCCTCTAAAGTTCGTAACCTTGGCTCCATTTTTGATGCTGATATGTCAATGGCTGACCATATCTCTGAAATTTCTAAATCTTCATCATTTCATTCACGTAGCATAGAACTAATCAGAAAATATTTAACAATGCCTGCCACTGAACAACTAGTTCATGCTTTTGTCTCTTCCCCGCCTTGATATGGGTAACTCTTTTTATATGGTCTCCAGCTAATCAAATCAAACGCGTCTCCCGCTTACAAAATATTGCTGCCAGGATTGTTACCCTAAGTAAACCAAATGAACACATTACTCCCATTTTAAGGAATTTACACTGGCTACCAATTCATCATAGAATTGTTTTTAAAATACTTGTTTTTGTGTGTAAGTCTACTCATGCATTGTCTCCCACATATATTTCTGATCTTTTAATTCCATATACGTCTCCCCGCCAGTTCATGCGTTCTAATTTCAAACTTCAATTAGCTATTCCACGTACTTCTAGAACATGGGGTAAACGTTCATTTTCTTCTGCTGCCCCCTTTTTATGGAACAGACTTCCAGACAAAATGAAACTTAGTCCTTCCCTCAATTCTTTTAAATCATCATTAAAGACATTCCTCATGTGTTCTGATTCTGTTCAATTTTAAGCTTATATTTGTTCTTGTATGTATGTTTTTTTTTTTGCAGTATTCTTAACTAACATTTCTTTTTTGTTCACATTGTTTTGCATTAATTGTTGTGTCGTTGCGCCATGAGCATCATTTTTGATGGATACTGGCGCATAACAAGTATTCATTATTATTATTACAAAGGAAAAAAAATTGTTTTCAAATTTTTGACTGAACTGACAATCTTGAATATCACTGCTATCTTAAATATAACTTTATTTTGTAACTTTACTGCTTACTTTTTTATTTGTTGAATAATAGTGTGGTATATATAATGGAAACGGTTAAGAGACTGCGGAACTGCCCTATTCTGTAACTAATATTGAATCAAACATATTTACTGCTAACTTTTTGGTGGTTCTGGCACTACTAAGGAAGACATGGCAAGTTGAGCTTGAGTCGAGCATTAGTGAGGGTTATGGAAGGAGGTGAGGAAATTTATTGTATAATAGTGAGGTACTGTATATAGTAATCAGTATTGGGCAATTCTGCTGTCGATAACAGAATTACAGACTGCGCAACTGCCCTATTCTGTAACAAATACTGCCCTATTCTGTAACTAATATTGAATCAAACAGATTTACTGCTTACTTTTGGTGGTTCTGGCACTGGTAAGGAAGACAAGGCAAGTTGAGCTTGGTGATCTCCATACATGTACCACCACTCAAGAAACTGAAGAAAGAACACACCCACTGACAGACCCTGAGACAGACCGATGGCAACAATACCGACTAGATTCTTGAGGGTTTTCTGCACAGCAGGAGGAAACCTGGGGAGGAACAAATGAAAACCACCCCAACCTCATTTTCTAAAAACAAAATAGTTATTGGTTGTATAATTGGTTGTAAAATTGAAAAAGAAGAAAAACGACACACCCAAATGCATGTATTTTTTGCTGTTCCATATCAAATGCAAATACTATTTTTATGTGCAGCACTTAGCTTGGTGCAGACTTCATCTCATGAAATGGATAAAGGCATTAAATCTAGTTAGTAGAATACAGTTAGCAAGTTTACAAACTATCACCTTCATGACAAGAATTAGGTATAAAATCATGACAGCATAACAATTGAGAATCTAGAATAAGTTTGGCATTATAAATATTTAGTGACATACTTAGAATATTGCACTTGAGAAACGCTCGTCTCCTCATCACTGTGGGATACGATGTCGTCTTGGCTTAAATATGTTAATTTGAGATCTGTGAATAAGAGGCAAAGATAATAGGTGAGTGACGAGAATTAATCTTCTCCTAAACAAATAATATTTTACAGTAGGTTTGGACAAAAATAACCTGTATCACTTAGTAAATTTTCATTCCATTAAAACATAAAGACACCAATATTTTTAGCTGTGTACATTTACTGATTTGACTAAACATGTACACGTAAATAAATCTGAGCTTCAAAGAATTGACTCCACTGCCAAAATAAAAGCTGGAATTTTGCTTTCCATATGTGTGTGTAGTTTGAACGACATTGATTTTCAATGGCAAACTGACTATGAAAAATGATTGATTAATCACAATTCGATAATTAATCAAATGTTTCCTGCACTTGCAAACAGCTCTAAAACATTTCCAGAAAATTTCAAAGAGGTACCAAAGAAACGGGCTGTAAAGTTGTTGTACACTCTTCAGTCTTGTTGCGGAGGTCCATATACTGTAGGACAAGAGTTGTAATTTGTTCAAGCTAAATGATAAGCACCTAACTCCACTACAAGACTATACAATGTTACTGTTTATTCAGCTGCTACTGAAGCAGCAGGTGAGATGTGAGTAGAATTAGACCTCAAACCATTATTGAATGATAGAATGATGAATTTGAATGATATTTTTTGAATTTGAATGAGAAAGAGAATGAATTTGAATGATAGAATGAATTTGAATGATAGAATGGATTTGAATGATATAATGAATTTGAATGATATAATGAATTTGAAATAGAAAGAATTGGATACAATGAATTTGAATGATAGAATGACTGAATGGTAATAGACTGACTTTGAATGCTAGAATGAATCTGAATGATAGACTAGATTTGAAAGCTAGATTGACTTTGAATGATAGAATGACTTTGAATGATAGAATGACTTTGAATGATAGTGACTTTGAATGATAGAATAATAAATGAATTTGAATGATAGAATTAATTAGCATGCTAGAATGAACAAGATAAAATGACTTTGAATGAATAAGAATGATATAATGAAATTGAATGAAAGGATGAATAAACTTGAATGAATTCAAACTGATTTACACACAAAATAGGCAATACCTGCAAGCTGCATTAAAGGTGAGTGAAATTCTGATCTTCTGAAGAGGTATCTCATCTGGTAAACGAGGAATGTACCCTGCAAAGAAATCACATAAAATCTTGAAGCCTACCCCTACAAGGTAGTAATTTAATTTTTCAATAGGGAAATCAACTATACTAACACATGGATTAAAGTTTATAATTTTTCCGCCAGTGTTCCACGGAACAGTACTTTCTCAAATAATACTGTTCCAGATCAGATTTCACTGTTTTTTGCCAATAACATGCAAATTTCTTTCTTTGAAAGGGCTTATTTACATGATGTAACATGTTAACATGCAACCATCCTTGCATACATGTATTCATTATTAATTGTGCAGGACAATTGCAGGCAAGGTGGAGAAATTATTTTATGATTATTTTGTTTGACAACCATTTCTTCTTTTTTTTGAGCAGAAATAAAAGTTATTGATCATTGATGCCATATGCTTGTGAAAAGAAGACTGTGCCATTGGAATAGTGGTGTTTGAAAACTCACTGTTTCTGCATAAAAAGCACCATTTTCAGAACAGTGGAAATCAAGACTCCTGCATAATGTTGAATGTCAGCTAGAAGAACTTTTTACTGCATATATTACATACAATAAACACAAATAAGCTTGCATGGTTTTGCCCCGACATAAAACCGGTCAGTTTCCAAACAAAACCGGTTTTCTGGTTCCGGTTTTTTACCCGTAATGTAGACAAGCTTTGAACATAAAATGCATTACATAAGTAACTACATGCACTGTTATATGATAGCAGCTAACGATGTTTGTATCACAGTATTTTCTGTAATTAATGTTGAAAATGATAATGGAGGCATTGATAAATAAAATGTATCAATAAATTTCAATGTTGTTTGTGTGTAAAGTGATTTTATTACCCCATTTGCCCCTCAAATGATGCCAATTTTACCCCTTTGTCAGTCTAGGTCTGAAAGGTATTAAACAATTCCCGATGTCCCAAGCCAATCACGCACAAAAATGTGATAAAAAAGGCCATGTCGACAGGCCATCTCTATGCCTTTATTTGCTCACGTTTTCTATTCATAGTTATGATTAAAATTTTCTTTCATGTAAAAAGAAAAGAAATTTGTTGGATAGTTGCAAAACAGATACAAATTAAGCCTCTAAATGCATCATTTAATGATGTGATGCTAGCCATCCGCCATCGCAGTACAATTGTTGCTGATTTGCTTATAGCCTACAGCGGGAAAATCTTACATTTGAGATCCCACCCACTTGATACTCAACATTTCTTTGAAACATTATTAAACCATGGTCAGGTCTTGGCTCCTATTTAAAAAAATATATTAGTTCAACCCCCCAAAAAAACTCATCAATCATGCATACAGGTATCTCTGTTATTTTTCAAATTTAATAATCATTCTTGTTATAATTTTACTTTAAATTGGCCCCATTTGTGCATCGCGGTGGCATTTTCTATTATACTTAAGCCACCAAAGGGTCTCGCCCTACAGCCTTATATGGTATTCGCCTTCTTCAATGTGCTCTAAAACTGCGCAAACGAAAGTGTAATTAGGCAGAAAAGAAAATGCCCCTAATGAAAAGTGGTGTCCACTCCTAACCAAATTTGTATTTTCTTCATCAAAATAAAAAAATAAAAGTGTATTACCTGCAATCTCTATACCAATAATACTATACATGATTTGAATACATTATGATTGAAAATTAAATGGAATTACATTGTATTCTGTACTTAAACCGGACCTTGTTTTAGCAACGAGCAATGAAAACATTTTTTTTTAACAACACAAGTAAAACCAAATAAAAGCAATTCTTCGGCAGTCTGAAGATAAGATTTGTAATTCTACATTGATTTAAAACACTTAACAATGATAAACAAAAATTTGGTCATGCAGAATCATATCAAATGGCAAAACACATCTGTATTTGAACATTCTGTTTGTACTTTCTACTTGTGAAACAATATGCAGAGCAGAATGCAGAGATAATATTTATCTACCGTGTCCACAAAAAACATATCTGAACTCGCTCCACTTCAAACCAATGAAATCATTTGAGCTTGTACCCCAAGCGAAACACATGTGCTTTTAGGTCAATTACATACAACATGTGATTAAAACAGAAGATTCCATCAGTAATCATATTTACAGGGGAACAAAAGAAATTTTTAAAAACAAAATGCATGAAATCTTCCATCCTTTTAAAATCTGAACAATTTTGACCAGGACTGTTGTTCAAAAATATATTTTACACACGAAAATGAGATCGGGAAGGAATACAAACCTTTTGAGGGGATGAATGGTCGTTTTGTCTTGCAATCTAAATTGTGAATCACACCCTGATCATACCAGCTTCCTGGTAAGTGATACTGATAGCATGGGGATAATTTATCTTTATTTTGCATTGTTATTCCATAATGATCACGCAATTTCACTCCTCTAAACCATGCTATTTATAGCAACGGTTTTTCCCAGCAGAACTTTCGGAAATATTGAGGAAAAAATTATTGCCAAGTGAAAAAGATATAAATCCTGCTAACTTAGTAGAGTACACACAGTAAACAGTACATACACTTGTTGTTATAGGTGCGTGGGAAAAATCACCCTTGTGCTAATTTACATACAGCGGGAATAAAGTTAAATAATAAATGACCAATGACGGCACTTTTTGAGTTACTATTCAGAAGTCACGCTCGTGAGTCATGACATTCATTCATAAGTTTCATATCCAGGGGCTGTCGTGCCCATACACAATAATCTATTGTAACTTGTTTTGAATGTAGTATAACCTTGTACAGTACACGTATTATTAATTTAATCTGCATAAATATCACATACATGTATTTTCACAAATATATTAAAAGATACTTCAAAATACATTCTTTAACAAAGCATGAACTTTCGTTTTTTTTTTTTTTAACCGATTTTTTCCATCTTTTGGAAGAAGTTTTATTACTGTAATTTGGTTTTTTTCAGTACTTCAGGTTTTTATGTTTGTTTGATGAAGGCTGAACGGCACCACGACAGTGAAAGGGTCAAATTGTGCCTAAGAGGTTAGATCATTCCAGAGGTAGGAAGAAATAAAAAAAAAGAGGAGTCTGAGAAGTTCGGGGACTAATATCCAGGAAGCTGGAATCAAGAGAGGAAGTTCAGGGTGCTAAAAAAGGCAAAAGTAGGTAGAGGGGGGTGGAAGAGGAGGACTAAATATGGTTGTAGAGGGAGGCATGATGAAGAAAGGTGATAATTGTATCTGGAGCATTTTTCTGGAAGAGCTCGGCAATGGAGTTGTGAGGGTTGTTTCATGAAAACGGTTTTAGTTACAAAACCAGTAGCCCGTGCAAGCTTAAACACAAAATATCAAAAAAGGCATTGCATTATCAGGCTTGAAAAAGTGTTGAATGCAAATGTTTTTTGTTATTAAAAACATGCATATCATCAATATTTTTTTTAAAGATCTACTACTCTCAGTCAAGTCATATATGTAATTCAATTTCTTTTGATTTAACTTTACACCAAATGTGAAAACCTGCATCATCTTATGGCACAACCAAAACTAGGAACAATAAAGTCTGACCTAATTCATGACTGAAACATCTGTAAAAGCTTCTAAAATTAACAAATACATATAAACCCTTAAAGTTTATCAGTTTTCTGAAAGAAACTTAAATAACAATTATTTCTGGATCTGAGGGAAATCAATTACCAGATTTACTTTAGAGAAAATTTTGCAAAATTTAAATCAGCCCTTCCATACATTGCTCTTTAACCATCACCATCAAATCCAAATACACCCCATCAACAGTATGTATACTAACACAATTTCCTTTTAGGATGTGCCAAAGTCCAAATGCTTATTTTACACAAAATACAAAAACATGAAAAGGTCACAGGAAAGAAAACAGATGCAAGAAAACACAAGCTGTCTAAATAATAATGATGACCTGTAAAGTGTCTCCTTTTAAAAAATAAAATACACTCCCACCTAAATATGTCAGACAAAACGAAAAAAATCCTTCTTCTGAACAAGAATGTCATGGTCACATGATAAAGGAATGAACTCAGAATATGGGCCAAGGCTAATAAATTAAATAATAGATGATGCAAAAACAGTGACCACCTGAGATGTAACTGAATACACAGAAGGCTGAAAAAAAACAAAAATAATGATCCATGGTTTTCAAAACAAATGTAAAACGAAATGTTTTTCTTAAAATGAAATATTAGCAAAGGGACCTGGTAAAATCATTTGAGTTGAGTTTTCAAATGTTTACAAATAAAATTACCAATCAACATAAGAAAAACGAAAAAACCATATTTCAGTTTAAAATAGCATAGAGCTTCAAAATACACTTACAGTAGCATTATTTGCAACCAATAAAACATGATAAATTAACATGAATGGCAAACCATAGGCAAAGAGAAATAGCTATGTCAGGGCCCACAAAAAAAAGCAAAAAAAAGCAAAAGGCAAGTAAAAAAAAGCTACATATGCTAAAATCACACCTTTTTTGTATAATCTGATCAAAACAAGAAAAAATGGTATTTTCCAACCTCTTACCATACCCTACCACACCCACACAAACACTACCACACCAAACCATCCAACCACACCAACACCATCCGACCACAAACACACTGGTCACCATCCTTCAAAATTTTGTACAAAAATATGATTTTAAGTAGGATATTTATTCAATGCAATCTCGGAAACATACTTCTCTTTGTCAAGCTACAACAAACACAAGATAATGCACCTATCAATTGTATGACGCACCCTCGGACCCATTCAAATGTTGCGCAACTACAATGAAATTAAGCTTGCAGGTAAATCATGGTACAGTATAAAATGTCATTCATTCAAAGCATAATCCAGTGTCATTCCCAACTGTAAAACTGTATTTTTGTATAATTCAAGCCTCTACATTTTTTCTATCGCATCATGTACATGATCTTGAAAATGCACTGATGCTGTTGAACCATCATTGAAATCTCAGCAACTCAGAAACATTTTTTTAAGCAAATTAATTTATTTGACTAAAATCAGGTGATGTTTGTTTGTTTGATTTTCAACAAATCGGCCGCTTAACGGCACTAGCTTGCACAACAAAACCAGTGTCAAATTACTGTATTTTAAGCCTGAGAGGTCAGATCATTCTAGAGGAAATAGGAAGGAAATATTTTTGTTTGTTTGTTTCGCAACAATTTAAGAATGATCTTTGCATTTATTTGTGGCAAAAATAACAATCAATGCTATTTTATCCCTGTATTTCTGGGTCCATATAGGTGTTAACCTACTTCAGATTTAAGCCTGTATTGTTAATCGGGCCTAACATTAGGCCTAACGTTACACCTACATCAAGTAGCTCTAAATTCAGTAAATCAAAGTGAAAGATTTGTGTGAATTTAACTCCCGCAATAAAAAGGATTAAATCAAAATCCTTGGTTGATCGTTCGCTGAGTTTGAATTGTAAGATCATTTGATTTAAAGTTATGTCTGTCTTATGAATGAATATTGATTTATATTTCAAAAAAAATTCTAAAATTTCTATATTTCTAATATTTCTTAATTTTAACATTCCAATTTTTTTTTAAACCTCACAAATTTTAAATAAATTGTTCACAATATTGGTGGAATTTTAACTATTTTTTGTTATCAATATCTATATAATCCTTGTCAGGTGCGTCACAAGGACAGTCATTGTCAGTCACTTTCATATGACAGTCACTTTCACCAATATGTCTGTCAGAAAATCATTTTGAGGTGTATCAAAGGTAGGCAATTGTCAGTCAAAAATACTACACAGGGGTGCATCAATGAGTATGAATGTATGATACACCCATGAACATTGACACACATATCCCGGAGGTAGGGGGTGCATCATACAATTGATAGGTGCATAACTACAGTGAATGACACTAACCTCCCATCCCATGTGAAGGAATGGATAGATAATGGTGAATAATCTTCTCAGCTGCGCAATGTTGCTTCTCTGTCCATCTGGGTTCCAATGCACTTCTTCTTTCCATTTATCATAGACTTGGTCCAGCTTCTGCTTCATATATGGTACCACAACCTTCACAAGAAAATATGTATAGAATAAAAAGCACCATTTTAAATACATTTTAATTAATGTAAAAACAAGATTTTGCTGTATACTTTAATGTTATGGTAAGCATTCAGCCATACAGAGCATTAGGCAAATTCATACCTAAATTCAGACCTATATGGAAAGTTCCCAACCTAAACCACAGGCAAATTGAATTTGGCATAACCACACACATTACCAGAACCTTCACTTGCTCAATCAGGTGTTCACTCCAGATAAACTATCATTAGCTTAAATTATCTATCTCCCAAATAGTATCTCCATGCCTGAAAGACCTGCTATTTAGACACACAGTAAATTTGAAGTTGAATAAAATTCCTATCAATTTCAAGTTGGCTGTTCTGCAGCTGAATGCTTGAGTGAACAAATAAATTCAATTATCTTCTGAGATAAATATGTTTAATGAGATGTTTACATCAAAATAAACAACCATTAGCTCCATTCATCACTCACACAGTATAGTTCCCTATCCCTAATCCCTATCATTGTCTATTCAGTAGCTGAATGCTTGAACAAGTTCATTTATCCTCTGAGATAAATGAATCTGAGTTGTGAATTGTTTATCCAAGGAGGAAGGGAGCCTTCATATAGGCTGGTCAGGGACATAGCGGCCGGGGTGGGGGTTTTGTTGGGAAAATGGTGACTTTGTCGGAAAATTTGAACAATCGGAAATGAAAGCATTGCCAAAAAATTATATATATAGTTATGTTGGGAAAATTTAAACTTTTGTTGGGAAACTTAATTATTTATAACCTTAAAAACCAACTTCATCAACTCGTGTTCATCACTTATCCTTTGTTCTCAATTTACAGAGAAAAAATGATATTCACATGATTGAAAAAAACAACTAACTCCTTGTCTGTACAAGACTGCAGATCTTGTTTGCAACTTGTTCAACTGCATCACAATTGAAGCTATTGTTTCAAGCAGTTTTATAATATAAGAGATCAGATAACGCCCTCGTCCCTTATAACCATGGCAACTTGTGGCTGCTGCAAGTTGGTAGAGGATCTCCCGAGTCCCACGTTTTATCAACTACGTAAATTTTGTTTATTCGAATGGTATAATCATAAGAAATCCCTGGTATAACAATTACGAGAAAGCAACTTTTGTCACGGTCAGTATGGAGAAAAAAAACCTGTCCGAACTAAAAACCATAATGTGAAATATCATTAAGGATCTATTCTCAAAAGGAGAGCATATACCATTTGAAACTGTCAATGCCCCAGTTAATCCATTTGTGGCGGCCGCAGCTGTATTAAGATTTGGAAAGAGGGCGAAAGTTACGGAAGTCAGTACCGATGAAGCTCATCTTTTACCTGTAGGCCTACAAAGTACCAGCAGGACCCGGACTGGGGATGCTGAGGCAGAAATCTACACCGAAGCAAAAGAGGATACTCAGTCTGAAACTGATGTTGGGAATGAGGTGTTGCTATTATTTAATTAAGATTTTCACAGCCAATGGCTTCCATCATTAATTGTGAATTGACTGGTACAAGGTAAAGTTAACAAGGGTGTTTGTAGAGATAACCCATGGCAATACAAAGCAAAATATTTGTGGGTCAATAGTGATGAGAAAAACAATATTAAAAAAAGGTATTATGCATTTTTTCTTCTTCTGTAGTTCAAAACAAATGGTATCTAAATGAACGCTGGTGTTTCAGTTTTAAAACAAGAAGTCCCCATGAAAAATGGAAATGTATAGGGGCCTAAATAGTAAAATTTTCATGCTGTTTTGGGGTGATATTGCTGTGTAAATCTGTGTTGGTTTTAGATAAAATATCACCCATAAAATGCCTAAAAATCGCAAAGCTTCCGGGGGCTTTCCCCCCCCCTGGACCTCTACCAGGGCTTTGCCCCTTCACACCACGCCGTTTATGCTATAAGCCGTAAGCGTCAAAGATCTTGTCAGGTATTACTCCTTCACACCCCCCCCCCCCTCCCAATAAAATTTCTTGGCTATGCCCCTGAGGCTGGTTGCTAGTTTGTGGGGTTAAAACTAAGCAGTTTCCTTTCTATCTTTTAAGTTGCATCACATCTCTGATCAGCTTTTATGGAGTAGAAATCGTCATGGTACAGATATTATCTCTAGAGAGAAAACCCCTATCATAGCTCTCTACGCAACTAAAAAAATCAGTAAAATACTATATAAACAATTTATCATGTATTTCTTAAGATTATCATTTTTGATTATTGTTCTTATTCTTGGACTAAAATTGTATTTTTAACACAAATTTAACAAGGATATTTTTAGATGCAATTATTGAAACCAAATTAATAAAATCATCAAAAATTCTTTAAATTTTCAGTTATTTCAATAACAGAATAAAGTTGTTTTACAAGAAAAACATTTTGCCTAAGTTATACAGCTATACGATTTTACTTTTCAATTTATCAGTCACACACTACATACAATGACTGCACGTATTCAATTATCTTTGGGAAAAGAACTCAAAAATCTAATTATGCAAGTGTAGGCTTCTTAACTACACATTGTCAGGATGGAGGCTAGGGTGGGGAGCTACAGTACATGGAATATTACATTTTATTAACAAAAACAGCAAACACAAATTAAATTCAAAAACTTTAAATCATGTTTCTACTCAAAATCTCCAAATCACAAACAGATGCAACTTTACTAAACAGAATTAAAAAAAAGTGAAATTTCAGTGAACAAATAAGAAAGCTTGCTATTGTCCTTTACAAAGATTATTTATGAATAAAACAATTAAATTTGAGAAATCAGAATTGCATCATACCAAGAATAGGAGAGATCTCCAGTGGTCCCAGTACGACAGACCATGGTTTGCTGCTGATGCTGCAGCTGGAACTCTCTTCATCCCATAGAAGTTTTCTGAGAAGGATGCACCTAAGCATTAAAAAAGGAAAAGTAAATATTTTGTTGATTTATATGGAAATCCCTTTATACAAGTTCCATAAAGCCAAATGGGATGGGCAAAGGTAAAAGATGACAAAAGTTAGGTATTGATTTCAAGTAGTAATTCACTAACCACACAAGTTCATTAAAGGGACTTTGAAAAAAAGCAAAATGGTGAAAAAACTGCTTCAATATCTTATTCCATTTAGAAATCTTTTATACTTTCTTATTTGTGTCAAAATGGCTGGTGTGTAAAGTCTTTCGTAGAAGGATGGGATCTTTAAATTCACTTTCTCAACAATTGTTTATATATTTGTAAGAAATAAAAAGAAAAAAATTGTTGAAACTTTGTGAACTGGTGGAATAAACTGCTCACTGTGGGTTTTACAAAGGCAGGAACATACTTTTGGGGATTTGGCAGCACCTGTAGTATGGGGACTACAAATGCTGGCGGATTCTTACAAAACAAAATCAAAGATGAAGAAGGTAGTCACAAGAACAGAACACAAGAGATTGCTATTTCAGCAGCAGGTGCAAAAAACAAAACAAAAAATTTATTTTCTAAAACCAAGATGTAAACCAAGATGTATATATACACTCACTATTTAGAGTTTTGGTTGGTTTTGGTTGTTTATGTTTAACGGTGCCACAACAGTCAGAGTCAAATGTGTCAAGAAGGTGTTACTAAATAATGGCGTAAGAGAATAATGAGGAGATGGAAGGTTTGTTAGGGAGATAAAAGGGAAAAGTTGAAAGTAGGAGAACAAGTTTGGTGAAAAGAAAGGGGTGTGTAAGGTTAGGTGTAGAAGGGGAGGAGATTCTATGTATTGGAAGAGGTTGTTTTTGCAGAGGAAGTTGATGATGTTTGAGGAAGAATTGTTTTCCAATAGGTCAGAGATTGAGGAGAGTGAGGAGAGAAAAGGTTATGAAAATCTGCTTGGAGAAAATTAGTTTATAAGTTAATAAATTAGTTAATTGATTAGTTAATTAAATAATTAGTTAGTTAATTAATTAGTTAGTAAATTATTTAAAAAGTTTTGGAATGACAATTCTCAGCTACAATGCGAATACAACTTTCTTGACCAGCCTCCTGAAAGTGTCTATAAAAAATTAAGATCCTTTAGACCAAAACATGTGGTCTATCCCATAATGATACATACTGTATGGCTATCCCATAATAATCAAAAACAAAGAAAACCCTTCTTCTGTCTAGAATTTGGTTTGATTGATTAAGACAGGAAGCGGAAACAACCAGGGCCGCCACCAGGACCGCCAATTTAAAACAAAATAAGGATGTGAGAACAGTGACCAAACTGAGATGTAACTGAATATACCAGAGGGACTCATAAAAAAGTTTAAACAGGATTTGT
This sequence comes from Chiridota heheva, assembly GCA_020152595.1. Taxonomy (NCBI): domain Eukaryota; kingdom Metazoa; phylum Echinodermata; class Holothuroidea; order Apodida; family Chiridotidae; genus Chiridota; species Chiridota heheva. The sequence goes on along the minus strand of JAIGNY010002720.1, from coordinate 94,004 downwards.
TATTTGCCCAAATAACAAATCCCTGGTTAAACTGAGGAATGTCCAGAAATGGCCAAAATGAATATTTTTATTAAAGTAACAGTAAATATGTTAAAAGGACCAGGTAAAATCTTTTGAGTCAAGTTTTTAGGTCATTAAAAATTAAAAAATTCCAATCAACATAAGAAAATTTCAGTTAAAAATGGAAATGTCATTTGTGCTTCTAAATGCACTTACACAACATTATTTGTAATCAACATAACATGATATACTAGAATATTAGCACTCTGTAGAGTGCATATCTCCGCCCCATTGCAATTCCAACACGCCTAAAATAATTGTCTAATTCATTTGATCCCCAAACTCAATATAATCTACCTCAGAAATCCTAGGCTCACCAAGATTTGTCCCCAAGTTTTGATCTGCAATTATCATTTGCAATCTGAAGACTTGAAGATGATCTTCTGACTAGATTTCTTCCAAGGCCATACCATTATTTTCAGTTTTATTCAGGGGAACCCTTCATTGTTTGAGTTCCTTTCAGAAACTACTTGTTTCATTTTCTTTAGATTCCAGAGACCACTTGATTTAGGTATCTTGAAGTCCAGAAATTGATTGTTGAATTTCTTTTTATGGTATCAATTCATTGTTCACCACATTCCATAGAAAAGTTTCATCTATGAATTGACAGACCCCAAACATCCCAACCCCTCGATTTCTGCCTTTCTCTTATACCAATACTTCCCAAATTTTAATCACTTGTTACGTTAGTAATAATAAAACCACACACAAATTTGATCTGAATCCAGTCATCAGTTCTTGAGATATAGAGACAAACTCACCTTAAAATGTCCCCACCCCTCCATTTGTGCCCTTTCTATGTCCCAAATTTTAATCACTTCTTACTTAAGCAGTAACAAAACCACACACCAAATTTGATCCAAATCGTCATCAGTTCTTGAGATATTTTGATTACAAACAATCAAACAAGCAAACACAAAACAAACAAACAGACAGACAAACAAACAGACAAACGGAGGCGAAAACACCTCTATCCAATTTTGTTGGCGGAGGTTATTAACATGAATGGCAAACCATAGGCAAATAAAATAATCATTTCAGTGGTCTACATGAAAAGCAACAGCAAGTAAAAAAAGCTAAGCATGCTAAAATGACACCCTTTTGGCCTGACATTTCAAAACAAGAAAAAGAATATTTTCCAACCTCTTACAATTTCATTTCTCTCAAAATTTCTTCATGTGGTACACAGATCCGGTAACAATTTGGTAAATAATAGTTACTTTCAGGGCTGTAATTCTCATCCGGAAAGTGAGGGGACATGACTTCTTATTCAAAAAGTGCGAGGGGAGACAAGAGGCAAGTTTTAGCCAAAATGTACTGAATTTTTGATATTTTTCTAAAATGTGGGAGGGGCATATGTCCCCCTGCATATCGTGACAGTATTAGGAAAAAATACAACAGAATATGTAAAGATTTGACAGAAATTTGTGATGCCTCGACTAGTCATTTCATAGGTTTTTCTCAGTAATTTCTATGCACATGAGACCAGATGAAAACTTTCTCAAACAATAACTTTGAAAGTTCCCCAAGTCAAACTAAAGGCATGATTACTATACAATGGTCTTTAGCAGCAGCAATGATTAAAAAGTTGTACAGTTGAGATATACAGGAACACTCAGCGGAAAGGTGAGGACATTATTTTTTGCAAATTCATGGAATTCTAAAAAAAAAATACAGAGGCTGTTCTTGCACTCAATCACTTTACGCCCGTCGCCCAGAAAGACCTACTGCTAATCACTATCCCAAGGTGCATGGAATCAATATCCTTTAACAAGCAACAATTTGTAGCAAAGTAACACAGGGGAGATATACTTCAATTACCTATGAGGAGCACTCCACCAATAAATGAGGGCATTCTTTTTTTGCAATTCTAAAGAATCGAATGTCTCAATTTGTGCTGCGTGAGTTTGTGATGGGCACTAACGTTATTCAAAAATTTACCTAGTACCTAATAATAAAAAAGAATGGTTCAATTTAATATTTGTGTAAAAGATTATCAGTACCATCACATGCAATTGTATTCAAATATTCTAAGGACCCGAAAAAATTATTAGGTTAACACTAAAAGTCTCGGTACCTATACTAACTTGTACCCAAATAGATTTAATGACATTCTTGAGCTTTTTTTTAGTCTGAGACTGTGAAGTTACTGTAATTTTAGTGTAAGCCTAATAAACATACCAGTTTCTGTGAAAATTGGAGAGCTATAAATAAAAAAACACATTTCAATCTAATTTCTTTTTGGGGTACCCGTACCCAATATCTTCGCACTGGGTACCCGATCATTCAGCGGGTACCCAGGTCCCCAACTCAGCCTTAAAATGGACATAATTTTGAGGGTTGGCAAGGGTTATTATTTTTGGGTACCCAGATCGGAACCAGGTAACAGTAACGGGTACCCAGTTCCAATTTTTTGCTACCGGATTAAGGCATAGTCCATTTATAAAATATTTCTGAGCCACCAGCTCAGAAATATTTTGGCGATTATGTTCAGTTCTTAACAAAATTCTAGTAGCTAAACTTGTACAACTTTTCAGTAAATCCCCTCCCCACCTCTGCCCTCCCCATCTTGCCCTCCCCCCCATCTTGCCTAGGTAATAAAGTCTAGATTCAATACACCAGGTTTGAGAGAAAGTTAAATCCATCCGAGCCATCAGGCTCATAGGGCCAGTACTTATTGCGTTCCCATGGCGCAAGCAAATGAGGTTATGAGAGAACATATTCCCATTGAATAGAACGCCAGGTTATCGCAGCATTGCTGGTACCCATTTTACAGTTGAGTGGACTGGAGTAAGTTGAGTAAAGTGGCTTGCTCAAGGACACAATGCAGCGCTCCAATAGAACGCCAGGTTATCGCAGCATTGCTGGTACCCATTTTACAGTTGAGTGGACTGGAGTAAGTTGAGTAAAGTGGCTTGCTCAAGGACACAATGCAGCGCTCCAATAGAAAACCACTAAAAAGCAGCAAATATTCAGGATATTCAAGACTGGCTTAGTATCTTCACTTCCAATTCTCTCTAAAATGATGGTCAACAATCGAAACATCAAAAACAATCAAAACTATTGATAGCTATTTTCTGGCAATCATGATTCTTAAGATTAAATTTCCTGGATGCCAGAATTCAAGTTTACAGCCACAGCCACAGCAACAGGAATTATCTAGAATAGTCCTCACTTTCCACCATTCGCTTCTTAAAATCATGAAGGAAAAGTTAGTAACCATACTTAATACCATTACAAATATTAAGAAACACCATATACACTATTTAACTTACATGTTGTGTTTAAAAAATGGTGCTGAAGTATAAGATTCAAAGCAGAGTATATTTCGTCTGAAAATCGGAACATCCATCCATAATGGGCTGGACTCTTTTCAGCAACATACTGTAGAAAGAAATGAACCAAGCGTTGCACATTACAAACACAAAACTTGTTAAAGGAAACAGTCTGGCTTTTTCTTCCTTTAATGTGATAAGGAATAATAATCCTAAGTCATCTAAAGAAATTTCAACATCATACAAAACAATTTCGCATATATTTTATAATTTTATTAAAACATTATTTCTGTCAAGATAAACTTACATGGGAGCAGACATTAAGTTCATCTGCCCTCTAAAAATGATATCATACACCCAGTACAGTTTAGATCTTATTCCATTTGATAACTTATATGGAATAAGATTTTATGATGGAATTTTGGGGATTTGGTTTATTTCTTAATTCTCTATCATAATCCTCAACCAAGTTAGAATATGACTTTATGTCTCCTTTAAACATAGCTGAAGGATGATGACTCCTGATGAGTAAACCTATACCAGGACTGTTTAAAGAAATAATCCAATTAATTTTCTTTTTCAATTCAGACCCCTAGCCTTGCTGTTTCACAGCTCCACCCCTCCATGGGCCTGCCCTGCCCCCTGGGGTTCTGCCCTTCCCCCTGGGGTCCACCCTTCCCTCTTGCATGAAAAATAAATGTTTTGTTCTTTTAAGATTTAAGTTTTTTTTAAAACTTAATAATCTTAATTAGCCTCATAAATTAAATACTTTACATGGATACAGAACACAGAATGATTGCATAGTAAGCAATCACCCTATTTGGCTAGCTAATGACTGGTCCTTATCAATCAGAATAGTTTCATCCTGAGGTATGATTATAGCTAAAATCCCAGAGCTTCTTCACCAGGGCTCCATGCTGAAAAAACGCAGTGCTTCGCGCAGCATTATTGTGCCCTCAAAAAGTCTAGCACCCTGCCCTTTTTTAAATCAAGCTAGGGGTATGTTCATATTCATTTATAAAGAGTAGAACCATTAAAAAAAAAAAAACACCACACATTTTATATCGCATCCATAATCCATTTATGAGTTTTTGCACTTTAAATATTTCACTAGTGTGTTGCAAAGTGACTTGTAGTGTTAAGTGTGATGTCATATGCATAATTGCAGATCCAAAATAATTCTTTATGCATTTCCATAAAATGAACAATTTTATTTTATTTTATTTTGAGTGCCAGGTACATGGGCAGATAAGCAAAGCATATTCTTATAAAGTGCATGTTATACCCCATGTCAAGAATTAAACAAAAAAAATGCTTCCAATGGTTAAGAAAGAGACAATATTCAAAGAAATACCTAAATATTGTTTTGGGTCTGCAATTATGATATGACATCACACTGTATACTGGTGCATGAATAAATAGTCACTATGAGACAGGACTTCATTCAAAGTTATAATGAGAGTGTATTGTTGAGAAATATTTTAATCAAAAACAAACCTAATATGGAACAAGACATACAGGTGGATGCACCAAGTAACATTTTAAAGAAGTTACTTGAATTAGTGTCAGCAGCCCTTAACTGTTTATTGCCTTCCAGTGTCAGAACTTAAACTGAACTCCTATTATAATAATACAATCTGTGAGGAACTTAGGATTTCCTCCAAAACTACTTCCCAAACATGATTGGTTTACATACATCACATGACAAACTAATTAGAATGAATATGATAATAGAGTAGCTCAACAGAGCATATCTTAAGAGCTTCTAAGATAATTTGCATAATTTTAAAGTAACTAGCAGTGGCAGAACTGAATGTAAAAGGAAAGGAATGTGTGAACACAAAAGTGAGCTAGGAAAACATTTAAGGTCACTCTCAAGAAACTCTATTCCTAGATCATTATGTCCAGGGGTCAAAGTTCCCACTGTTCCGCTGTTCCAAGAATAGTGTTTATTATGCAGGAACAGTCAAATTCAAACATCAATGTTCCGGTGGAACAATGATCTTTTCAAAAGCTTATGGCACAAAGATAAATAACTTGATTTCTGCTCACAAAATGCATGTTGTCAAACAAGATTATCATAAAAATAATTTATATTTAATAAGAAAAAGCTTTTCCCACCTTGTTGGTCCAAACAACTCACTGTCCAAATAACAACTCCCTGACACAACTAATCCTAAATACACATGTTGTTTACACATGTACAACTGCACACAACTGGATGTTACATCATGTAAATACTAATAATTAACATACATATTGCACATGTAAAACAATAAAGTAGTTGTAAATTAGCCCATGTGTCCTGTTATCAAAAAAAAAAGATTGGAACAGTGAAATCTGATCCGGAACAGTATTATTTGAGAAAGTACTGTTCCGTGGAATAGTGGTGAAAATCTTAAATTTTGTGCCCTGATGTCAAGATATGCAATACATAAACTGTCTTGAAATGTTTCAGGAAATGATCTTATCCTTCACTACATGTGAAACATTTGTAAATAATGAAATCTTAATGTCCAGCAGCCAGATGTTATTTCTTTTCATTGACAAGAAGGATTTTGCAAATTTTCATTGTAAAATTCATTTTTCTCATTTAACCATTTTGGCAACAATGTTTTGAAAATATTAATGTATCCACTAATACCAATCCCCAACTGCAAAACTCTTTTATCATCATTTTATAACTTGATTTTCCACCATCCCTACAAGCGGCAAGTGGCAAAATACGGGTGTAGGCATTTTTATATGGTGCAGTGCAGATGTAATCATTTTTGAGGGGCACATTGTAGATCTAAATACTTGGCGTTGCGCTTAAAGTCCCCATTTTTCTCTTTATATGATCCTACAATAAGACTACTGTCTTTTAGAGCTCCCCAAATAGTTTATTGTTATTCAAGTATTGCTGTTTAAACCTCATCAAATTTTGGAGTAAAATGTTCTTTACATGATGTGCCTTTTAACCAATCATTCCCAAGTAATTTCTTATTGTCCAATTGTGTTAGTGTAATTGGGGATATAATTGGTATGGTTTGGTTTGTTGATGTTAAACGGCACCACAACAGTCAGAGTCGAATGTGTCAAGAGGGTGGGATATACTTGAGCACAATTTAAGCACCAGTATCAAAAGGACTGGTAATCACAAGGTGAGTGATTTTTTTAGTTTTCTTAGTTTGAAGAAGGACCTACGTTTTAAGTTGGATTTTTATTAGTTTATGATTTTCTGCAAGCTGTAATTTTGTTCCTTATGCTTACTACATTTTGTTTTGCAAGTTTTCAAAGTTTCAAATTTAATCAAGAGTTTCTATAAAAGCAAAGTGCAAGCTTATTTCTCCTGTTTAATTTTATCATTTTGACTTCAACGTTGTACAAAAACTCGAACCCACAGCCAAATACTCTACTATAAAATACATGAAAAGTTACAATACTAAATATATATGAATTGATTGGAAGCATTATTGATGTTGAACAATCTACATAGAATATGCAATGAAAGAGGGTTCATATTATGTTATACTCAGCTTTTAAACATACACTTCATTCATCACAGGCTGCTGATATAAGACTTCATTCTAAAGTGCCCCCTCCTCCTTAAATCTTTGAAGACAAAAAATAAGGCAAACCTTTAACAGGTGATTGAGTGCTGGTCTTAGTGTCTGGGTGAGGCTTTCTTGGGCAAGTACTTCAAAGAATGAGGGATGACTTCGATTGGTAGCTGAAGTCAAATGTGCACCAAATTCTGCCATTTTGATGAAGTGTGCATGAACACCTTCAAAATGTTATCTGAGGAGAGAAATATTATGGAAAAAAAACTGAGTGGAATCATATACATATGTGTTGATGGTTTTATAGCAGGATACAAACTTTTTGGAATCTGTCAGTTTGTGTAGCACTAAAACTTCAAATGCTGGTGAATTTTTCAAACAATGAAGTCACATAAGCAGAAAGTACAGAAGAATACCATAGGTACTTTATCCTCTCAACACTGCACATTAATGAGAACTGTACAAAATGAGAGCGCTTAGCCCATCTGTTTCACTTTAGGAAGCACCTCACCACTTTCCCTCTTCCAGTTACTGAAGAGGCTTTGACAAGTAGAGCAGTATAAGTTTGTTTGATGTTTGTTTGATGAGGGCTTAATGGCACCACGACAACAAAGGACAAATTGTGCCTAAGAGGTTAGATCATTCTAGAGGTAGGAAGGAAAGAAAACAGGGGGAGATTGAGAGAGATACAAGAACTAAAAGTCGGAAAGCTGGGATTGAGAGAGGAGGTGCATGGGTGAAAGAAAAAAAAAGTAGAGAGAGGGGAGTGGGAGAAGAGGAATAAATATGGTTGTAGAGGGAAGCATGATGAAGGAAGGAGATATTTTATCCGGAGGGTTTTTCTAAAAGTACTCGGTAATTGAGTTGTATAAGGAATGAGTATCAATGGAAGTATCAGAAGCAAACTCTTTTCGTGAAACATTTGCAGAGTTTGATCATACATTACTCCAGAACAAGCAGCTGTACTTTAAGTGCGGTATTTAGATGATTAAATGTTACTTGAAGTTGACAATTAAATAATTTTACATTATTACACACACTGGACCTCAGCCCTGAATAAGAAGCCTATTCTTTGGTAAGCCAATATGATTCTAAATTAGCAAGAACATTGTGCGACTGATATGGTTATGCACACTGCAAAAGAGAATAAATTTGGTTGAATATATTGCTTAGTCTCAACACACAGACAAATTTTATTACAAAAACAATGCTAAAACCCTGCATGGTTGTAGGCCTGATAGCCATACTTCATAAACATCATGCATATGTTGACTATAAATACAGTACAGTATGACACACAAATGGCTACAGATGATCAAGGGGTCCAAAAATATGAAAAGCAAAATAAAAAGCACTCAGAATAGAATATAAGAATTTAGGAAACTGTAAACAATTTTCTTCCAAACAATTTTGTAAAAAAAAGATAGAAAAAGAGCCTGTCTTGTCATGCCTATCTAAGAAGGTCCAAACACTAAAGGGACCCATCTGTTGTTTTACTTGAAACACTATTCGGGTCATTTCATGTCAATTCAACACCAAAAAAGGAAACATGTAACCCTATTCTATTGCTTAAGTCATTTTTGAGATGTTGACCTGCAAATCTCGGCTATGTTGCCCAAATTTCCTGCCACTGGTGACCATTTTGAATTTTCGACCAATACAAATTCCCATATAATTTCTTTTGGTTACCCACATCATTCTAAAAACTGGCACTAGGCTATATTGGAAGGTGGGGAATTCAAATATGCCACTTAAAATGCTTCTAGGGCAAGTCTTCACTTTATAAATACAAATTGACAATTTGTTTTTTGATTAAATGGTTCACTTTCAATGGACTTCCTAAAAAGACATTTAATGTATACATGTAGGCTGAAACTTTATATATTGTAAACATACTTAAAGGACATTCTCTGTACCAAACATTGCAATGGTTGTTTTCTTTTTTGTTTTCATTTTAGAACGTTTTCAATATCTCACAGTCAAATTGTTGAAAATAGCCATTTTAAGGTATACCTTTTTAACCACTAATAATAATACAACCTAAGACTATGGTATATGGATAGTGCTGTCACAACATGGCTCTATTACATATTGATTATCGTGGAGAAAAATATTGCGGTATATCGTACATCGTAGCTCACTTATACACTCTAACAAAACATCCATTTAATATTTTGATTTATTTTGATAACAAAGATTCATCTGAAATAAGACGCATACTTTCAATTCAATTTGACCTTAAAATGGAAATTTTCGTCAAAAACCTAGGACAATCTGTCAGAAACTTGTTTGATGAAATGGCTATTTTGAAAATGACTTAATTTGAACAAACAGAAGTCTTTTAGAAACTACGGTAACTCGAAATAGATTCACATTTTTAATAAATCAATTTCATAGTACTCGCAGGAATGCCATTTAAAGCTACCATAGACACTGTATTAAGTTTTCTGGCGACAATCAGAGTCAAATGTGCCAAGAGCCTAAAGAGGAAAGAGAGGAGGGATAGAGGGAAGGAGGGAGAGAAGGAGAATAAGGGAAAGAAGCAAAGGTAAAAAAAGGAAGATGAGGAAGGCAAGGCAGAGAAGGGAAGGAAAGGGAGGTTTAGATCAGGTGGAATAAATTGCTGTTGCGGAGAAAGATGATGAAGTTGGAGGTAGGATTGTTCTTGAAAAGATCGGATGTGGAGATGGTATAGGCTTTTGTAGTACCCTCGGACAGCCAGCCATCACTAACATAACGGCAGCTATACTAACACAGCTGGCATCAGTCCGACGGTACTACGAGGAGTACTAGTCAACAAGCCATGGAGCATACCCTATGCAATCCAATAGCAAATCAAAATGGCCAAGTTGAAGAGAACACTCAAATTTACTTGTCTCAAAATGATGAAGAATTAATTCATGAAAAAGTTCAAAAATTACCTTACAGCTCAAAATATTGTAAGACAATACTTTGAACTAACCTAAGTTAACTTTAACGTCCTAAAACCCTAACGAAATAGCATTTTTATAGAGAAGTGCAAAAGAAATTCTCCATCCACCATTACTGATTGTCCACTGCATATAATATGGCAACTGTGTGCATTCATGTAAGTTAGTATACTCATATCGTGCAGGTGTACACAATTAAATGGGAGGCCCAGGGAGGGTAAAAACTTTTCACTGTCGCTTCGAGATGCTCCATTCACAATGAGCAAAAATATTCGAACTTGAGTTGCGCAAAGCTTTCTTTTATACTTGCGGAATGCGCACGAACACGCTTGGAGCTAAGAACGCACGGTAGAGATACGTATAATCAAACACAAAAACGTTTCACCAAAAATTGGGCTGCCATCCAAAAAGCGTCAATCATTTGATATCGCTCTTGCATTTCGATTTACGCTCGTGATCATAGATGGAAGCATGCGTACATTATTTTGGTTAAATGCAGATCATTTTTCTGAACAAGTTTTTTTCAAAGAGCGAACACTTGTCTTCTGAATGGCCTATCATATATTTTCTTTAATGGATTACTAAAGATGGAAGCAAAGTATGTATGGTTGAATTTTTACATGTAAATGAAAGTATGCAAGTTTTCATATTGCAATATGAGTTGCACTAAATTTTTAGTGCAACTTTTTTGGACGTGTGTTGTAGCCCATTAACTTTTGCTTCAGTTTTTTTCAATACATGTGCGTTCATGCCCTAATCCAGAGGATTAGGTCACTATGTGATTTGGGTATGAATATTCGTGCTACTAGTCAACCTGCAGCCATGTACATTTTCAATTAGTAAATGTTGTCAAAAGGGTATAGGCTGAAGAGCTTTGTTCCTCTGACTGTGTGGTAGGGTCTAATAGCAAACAAATGCGAAATGTCAAAAAATGCAAAAATTGAATGAAAATGGATGCCCAACCAATGGCCAGAGGATCTCTGACTAGGAATGCACCCTGGCATGGCATTTGTGAAGTCTCATATTTTGCACATCATCAGTGCCACTTTAGGCTGTAACTTTTGTGCCCATCCATCATTTGGCAAGAATTTCTTAGTCAGTTTTCTGTTTCTATTGAGGTTTTCCTATGCAGCCTAGTAAAGTAACCACTAACTGTCTTGTTAAAGGATTAGTTTAGTGGTCAAACATGTTTATTTTATATGAAAGGACTTCAAAAGAACCAAAATGGTGAAGAAAGCATTTAAAAATCTTTTTCCGTTATAGGAGATAGTCAAAATTAAAGTTGGTATCATTTGTATAAAAACGACTGAAATCAGGCTAGTTGTGATGTCACAGCCTCAGATTCCTCAGTTTTTTTTTCTATCATATTTTGTCCTGCAATTTTACAGCTTAAAAACCATGAGATATGTCAAAAAAGTAGTAAAACTGAATCTAGGAAGGGTATTCATAATACACCACCTAAAGAAAATTTGAGGAAAAATAATTTAAATAGTGAAAAAATTAAATAAACTTTCTTTAAAATACATAAACATTTTGAGGAATCTGAGGCTGTGACATCACAACTAGTCTGATTTCAGTAGTTTCTACAGAAATGATACCAAACTTTAAACTTAAATATCTCCTTAATGGAATAAGATTTTGCAATGTTTTCTTCACCATTTTGTTTCTTTTGAAGTCCTCTTTCATATAAGATGGACATGCTTGACCACTGAACTAATCCTTTAATGTTACTTGCAGGCCTACCTGACTCTTTTTTTAAATAAAGGTTTTTTTTAAAGGTTGGAAAAGTTGAAATAAAGGTTTTTAAAGGTTTTGGATTTAAATAAAAAGGTTTATAAAGTTTAACTCATGGAATAAATTTTCATACAATGAGCATATTCTCGGGCAAAAGGCAGTTGGTGGCGCCAAAAGTCCATTACTTACGTGAAGTTGGAAATTTTATTTTGGTCCTGCTACTTTTTAATATGTGTTGAGAACAGATATGCTTTTAAATGGATGTGTATACTTACCAATGAAGCTAAAACCTTGGCACTCGAATCATTTACCTTACTTAACTTTGAAAATAAAGATTTTTAAAAGTTTTTAAGGTTATTTTGAAAGAAATAAAGGTTCAATTTGTCAATAAAGGTTTTTAAAGGTTTTAAAGGTTTTTAAAGGTTTTTAAAGGTTTACCGGGAGGCCTGTACTTGTTAGGTCTATCATACAAAGCATAGGCTGAGAAGAGTGGCACTCACACCCAGTCAGAATCATTCCCAGTGTCATGACAACCTATATACTAATCTACAGTATCTATATATAACAAGATGGGTCACCCTCCTACAACAACTTTCAAACCATATATGAAAATTCTTCTTTTTGACTCGCGAATTTTAATTACATTTGCCAGAGACTCCCTTCTTCATTTATAAGCTACAGTATTTGTTAATTTTTTCAAATGAGATGTACAAACGATGAATTTTTTACCCAATTAAACGTCCAATGCCCGACAATTTGCTACAAACCAAAGAAATGTCCACGATGACGTCATTAAGAAGCACCTCAGTATTATTTTGACAAGAACAAACTGGGTATGCATCATTACCAGATAAAGATTCATGTGTTAATAAGGGGCCTGGTTTCATAAATTCAGACATTCAATTTGGACAGAAGAAAGATCACATGTACAAAAAATTAAGAAATTATAGTACACATTCGAGGAGGATATGTGCTTCTTTTTTCAGGAGTTAACAAAGGAATTTGTTTAGATATGGACCAGCAACATCTTGTTCTAAAAAAAAAAATAAGGCCACAAAGATAATTTCACTTTTCATTGCTATCTGGTATACACAAAGACAAACTAGCTGCTGGTCATAAATGGATACAAGGAAATGTAGGGATATGATAACAAGCCATTATTAATGACATTAAATAATGTTTTCTGTAAATGTTTGTTAGATGTACTTTTACTTGGCCCAAGAGAATGATTGGAGAACATCTGTCATTTGTGCAGGTAGGCCAGAAAGTACACTTTTGTAGTAAATTTGTCTCATTTGAAAAAATTGTTTGGATGAGTGTTATGAGCTTATACCATCCCCGTGCAGTTGGAGCCTTGAATAAAATGCACATCAACCTGTGTGCAGTGACAAAGGTCATCAAACTTCAGAATCGAATTGTATCTATTTCATTGATCTTAAAATAATTTGGGACATGCTAACAGAAGTTAAAATACAGCAAAATTCATTTCCAGATGACAAGCCCAACAACTGGCAAACTACATATGGTGTAGGAGATCCTTTTCCACTTTTGGGACACCGGCCAGTTTCTTTACATAAACATTTTCTTGACCCATACTTTTTAAAATAAGAATAAGAACAATACTTGTGTGTTTTTTATTGAAATTGTGATGTATCTTGTGTAAACGTTTGCAAAAACAAGACAGTGCAATAAATATATGTTTCAATATTTCAGGAGAATAATATTTTCCAAATTATTCTATGTAAATCATATTAGCTTAAAATGATATGATGAAAATACTGCTAAGAGGCTCATACTTTAATCACATGCCTGTACCTCTAAGTTGTTGGTATACCATAGACCATCTCATATATTACCATTAAAATTTTAAAATACCCAACTTACAACATCAGAAGTAGAATAGTATGTGGTCCCAGTATCATTGCCTATTAGCATCGGCTTAATCATAAGGCCTGGGGTCTTGGGGGCCCATCAAAAGAAGGCGGGAAAATAAAATGCATGCTCTAAAAATCATTTTGAAAAAGAGAAGTACAAAGGTTTGGTTTGTTGATTTTAACGACACTGCGACAGTCAGAGTCATATGTGTGAAGAGGGTGTTAATAAATAATGGAGTTAGAGTAAGGATAGTGAGGAGATGGAAGGTTTGTAAGGGAGATAAAGGAAAAAAGCTGAATGTGGGAGAAAAAGTCAGGTAAAGAGAAAGGGGTGCGTAAGGTTAGCTGTAGAAGGGGAGGAGATTATACGTGGTGGAAGAGGTTGTTGTTGCGGAGGAAGTTGATGATGTTTGTGGAAGAATTGTTTTCAAATAGGTCCAAAAGTGAGGAGAGAAGAGAAGAGTTCTGGAGTTCTTGTAGAGGAGACAGGTTAAGAAAATATGCTTGATGGAGAGATCAATGTTGCAAGTGGGCAGAGAGGGGCAGGGAAGCCGGATAAGAGATGGAAGTGAGTAAGAGAGGAGTGGCCGAGGCGAATGCGGGTGACAACAATGTCTTCTCTGCAGTTGCGACTATGCAGAGGGGCGTTGGTCCAGACTTTGGGTTTGATGGTGTGAAGTTTATTACTGGTTTCGTAATTCCAAGAGTTTTGCCAGGTTTTGTTGGTGTAGTTGGAGATGAAGGTCTGAGAGTGGCATAGGGAAAGGAGAGATGTTATTTGACAGAGCTTTGATGGCGGCTCTGTCAGCTTTCTCATTGCCAGGGATGCCGACGTGGCTGGGAATCCAGAAAAAGATAATTTTCTTTCCTAGAGAGTTCTATGAAGTTTCAGGCAAGGAGGATGGCCTTTGCCTCGGCAGAGTAGATAAAGGTGTCGTCGGGTAACCTTGAAGAAGAAAATGAGGCCAGGACAGGGGGCAGCGGCGGCTCCAGAGGAGCATTCCCGTGTGGAGCCATCAGTGAAGAGGAAGTAGTCGTGGAAATGTCTACTGAATTGACAGTATTTGGAGTGAAAGAAGGCTGGGTTGTAAAGAGCTTTCGTGAAGAAAGAAAGACCAAGGTAAAATAATTATAAGAGAAACAAAATTCAAAATTATAATTGCAATATTTTGGTCTACAAAGTCATGCATGATTTTCTGACAGTCAAATATAATGATGTACATCAAGGATAATGTCATTAAGTCATATTTTATGAAAATTTGTATAGTATATTTACAAAAGGGCCCAGTTATTTATAAGTAGGATCCACCAAAAAGAGATAAATGGGCCATTCCTTTCCATCCCATGCTATCATGATAGGGGCCCACTCAATCATATGTTGTCCACCAAAAAAGATATATAGATTGGGCCTTCCACTAAATCATTTCTGTATAGGCCCTTCAATCATAAGTCGGGCACACTGAAGCCTATAAGATAGATGGGCACTAAAGCAAAGAAAATTAATAAACAGAAAAAGATAGATGATACTCATTTTCTTATTACTTGCACATTGCCTAATTAATAAAATTATCTGCCGATACCCACCAAATTAGGAAGCTAAACTAATTAATATTCTTGGCCAGGAAAGCCTAACAGTGCCATTTCCAGCTTTAACTAACTTAGCCCCAACCATTCAAAATCACAAAATTGCTCAAACCATGGTTCATTCAGCCAGGTGTCAATGTGGACTCTCCATAGGGACCCATTGGATTGGCTGCACCGAACCACAATGCTGCATTGCTACATTTACATCACTGTTGATATCCTCATCTATATTATTAATTTTGCCCAAAAGCCTCAAAGACCCATAATTTTTTTCTATACAGACCTATTAGACGAAGCCATACATGTACCTCAGACTCTTTCATAAGGCTAAATATTACAACAATTTTCTATTTATTAACCAAATATATTTTTTAGCTTTTGATTTTTCTCCCAACAAGCCTCTAAGCATGTAGGTAACTTATATGAGTCTTATCATATCCAAAAATAATTTAAATTAGTGTGTGCAGTAATTATAGGCTGTATCTACTTACTCATTTAGCTAAGAAGAAAGTCAAATGTTACATTTTATTTTAGACAATTATATCTTAAAGTTCATATACAATGTAACAAACAACAAAAACATTTACCACATGAATAATCCATTCCTCTTTTGAGTTCATATACACATTTCAAAGTTTGTATTTGAATTGTTAACATTAATAGTGGCTCTTTTCCACTTTCTACCAAATGGATCAAATTTGTTGTGTTCACTATGACATCATCCTAATCTTCACCCAGTTTGGTCTTGTCAAAATAATGCACTTGTCAATTGTGCGACTTACCCCAAATCATCACTTAGAGCAGTACAAAGTCAATAGGTTTGAAATAAATTGACCCACCCCAGAGTCACTCTGGTGACTGACAATTTGGTAAATGATGCACATGTGAGTCACTATTTATATGTCAATGACTCACCATTCACTGACAATGTGCATAATACCGAGGTGCTTCTTCATGACATCATCGTGGACATTTTTTGGTTTGTAGCAAATTGTCGGGCATTGGATGCTTAATTGGGTGAAAAATTTGTTGTTTGTACATCTCCTTGGAAAAAATTAACAATTAATGTGGCTTATAATCGAAGAAGAGAGTCTCGGCAATTGTGAGTTGAGTAAAAAAAATGCAATTAAGAATGGCGAGTGGTCAAAATGAGGAATTTTCATATACGGTTCGAGAATTGTGGTAGGAGGGTGACCCACACCACCATAAGTCTATAATATAGATTAGTAATAGGTAGCCATAACGCTGAAGTTAGGAACACCTGTGGTCAGAATCAGTGACGTAGCCAGTATTTCCATTGTTGGGGCAAACACTAACATAAATAAACCAACAGGATACAAAATATGGCCCCTGCTGAGACGGTGCCGATGAATGGTACTAAGTTTGAACCCATAAAAATCAAATATTGAGGAATATTGGTGGGGCCCACCCTTTGGCTACGCCACTGATCAGAATCAACTAGCCTAGGCCCTAAATTCATATGGCACTGCACCACAATGATGAAGAAGAAAAGTGAGTTTGCAGAGTTTCACAAAAGTAAAGGTTTTACTAATAACAGATAATGTGCCGTCATGTTTTCTAATATAAGGCCTACTCTCGTACTGTCTTCTCAATCTCATATTTCTTTTTTTTCTATTTTGGCCTTAGAATTGAGAAATTGGGTGAGGGAGGAGGTGTGTGTGTACCTTTTCGCGGAACTGTCACAACACGTTAGACCTAGGCCTACAGTAGTAAGTACGATACGTTCGGTCAGAGGAATTAATTTACAGTTAACGTTAGGCCTAACGTTTCACATATCATTAGGGGAAAATGTCCCCTTTATTTTCGGAAAACCGACTTTAAAAACTCACCGTGACAAATACTTTTTTGTTCATGTGCAAGTTTCTTACTTCAATTTCAAATTCAATGCAAATAGTTCCAGTGAAAAATTACCACCTGACCGCACAGCTGTAGCATAGACCTAATCAGCCAAAGGCAAAATGACGTCATCCGGCGGCAATTTTGTAAACAAATAAAATTTTGGTAGGCAAAGAACCAAATCGCACAACAACGCAGCACGTCAGTAAAATCGTAAACAAATAAACTAGATTCTCGGTGTTTGATCCAAGGCAAATTTTGCCCCTAAATTTTTTTGACTTATCTAAAAGAACTGTTATTTTATTCTGGACGCCTAATTTCGCGTCTAAACCACATTTTTTAAATCAATTCTTACGAGATATATGGACAGATTAGGCCTAACTTAAAAAGGCAGCGAACTTTAGTCTGACGTTAGATATTCAAAAAAAGTGATTTCTTCTTATCTTACAAGTTACATGTCTTAATTAGGCTTACTGTAGTAACGGTAGTGTACTTCATTTTTGCTAAAAAGGAGGCAAAAACCGTTTTCGAATTTAAAGAACTAGGGCCTACAAAGTATAGATTTCGGTAATAGATTTCGACTCAATTCCTTTTCAAAGGCCTTAGTTAATAACATTAACAGGCCTAACGCTAAACCTAACGTACACAGCATTCAATTTGTGCATGTCATACTGATTCAATGCCCAATATAAACACAAACGTAATACTGAACAGTTGTTTCCAATGTAGTTGGCAAAACTACTGGTCTTATTCCGAATAAGAATGACCTTCGCCACACCCATTGCCAATATTTGTAGATCATAGGTATATTTTGACTGACTTGGCCTAAACTTGACTTAAACAGAACATTAATTACATTTCATTGCATCCCAAATGTGGTCAGTCAATAAAAACTTATCTGAGCATTTCAGTACTGCTTGTCAGATATGAAAGGTTCTAAGAACATCTACTGTTACACTTACAAAGGTCAGTAGACAATCCTAATATTTAAAGTTAAAAAAGAAGACAGTGGGCTAATAAGACTGCAGTAATAGGTATATAAATATATGTTCATGAGATAAGCTTAAATGTAGTAAAAAAAATGAGTGGGTACCATGCAAAAAAACAATGTTTAAGTTAAACCAAGCTTTTATACGTTAACTGAAGGGCCAACTATTTAGTACCATATTTGCATTGTGTTGTTATTCACCGGTACATATAGGCATATTAATATATCAACATTTGGCTTCTTACATAGATAATAATTTTCCTGCAAGTGTTTCACATTTTTGATAAAAATTTGGTCTTCAAGCATGCACAAAGTTCACCTATTACATGTAAGCATAGGCGTAGGAGGCGGGCCAACAAAAATATTTCTGTGAAAATTCGGGCAATATTCTGAGAATTTTTCGGGCACCTACCCTGGCCATGACACTTAACATAAACCGTTGGTACGTATCCGCGTTATGAAAATTGCGAAAAAGGGGGGGATTTTCACAACAAACGCGGACTCCGATTTAGCAAAAAAGGGTACTTGAAAAAAGTGGACACCATGACAGAAATTGCACCATTGCGTAATGCTCTTGGAACTACGCAGAGCCTATACAATTTTCTAAAAGGAAGTCCTAAGCGACATGCTGTATTTAGTGACATAGAAGTTGACGAGGAACACATGATCCACTCTCTTAAATCACAGAGTGTTACCCGATGGTCATGTCGCTGGCAAGCAGTTAAAGCCGTTCTACGCCAGATGACTCGTATAGTCAAAGCATTGCTTACACTATCTGAGGATCGAGACCCAAAGACTTATTCTGATAGTCGGGCACTTCTAAATGCTGTATGTGATTTTGAGTTTGTTTTTGGTTTATATGTATTAAAGTTAATACTATCGAATACTAGCAGCCATAGTCAGTACCTCCAGGGAAAGACGGTGGATGTAATATCGGCAAAAAGGATTGCAGATGCAACAAGACAAACACTCAAAGATAGTAAAAATGATGAAATGTTTGAACTTGTTTGGAAACAAGCTGAACTCCTCGGTAACAACATCAAAGAATGTATATCGGATACAGACTATGAATCCAAGGAACCAAAGCTTCCAAGAGCACGGAAGCCACCTCGTCGACTTGAGGTTTTATGGGGACATCGGGAGCTGGCGAAGAACAGCAGTACACTATTTATTATATGTATTATTATCATATCAATGCTTATTTTTGTAGCATAGATAAAGTGGTTTCCGAGATGGAATCGAGGTTTGATGTGGATGACCAGAGCGTACTTTGTGCCCTCGGTGACATTGTATTAAATAAAGCTACAAGTGCAAGTACTTATGATAAAGTAGCAGGATATTATGATTTAGATCGAGACATTCTCGAAGCTAAAAAGAAGAGTTTCATTAACTGTAGAAAACAAACTAAGCAAATCATTCCTCTGGATTCTGGTCATTCTGCAGCAAATGTTGTGAAATATATATACGCATACGACCAACATGACATTTTGTGTACATATTATAAGTGTGCATGCATTCTTGCAACTATCCCAGCAACGTCGTGTTCTGCCGAGAGGGCCTTTAGCGGCCCACGCAGATTAAAAACATATTTACGAAACACTATGGGACAACAAAGACTCCATAACCTTGCAATTCTGAACATTGAACGAGAGTTTACGAACAGAATAATGCAAGAATAAATGGAAGGCATTATAAATATTTTTGGAAGCAGGCGGGGCAGAAATTCTTACTTTCATTGAGAACTTTTTTTACAGCTAAACGATTCAACCAGTCATGCATAATATGCACAACTGTTTAAGGGAATTTTTCGTGAATGAAATGCCTGGTGATTTGAATTGCACTAGCACCTATATATTTGGTAATTCACCAGTGTGTTTTTCAATGCTTAATTTTATATTATTATTATCATCATTATTATTGTAACGACTTCCACAAAAATTATAACCAATATGGAAGGGTAACACGGCAAATGATTGTATGTAATTAGCATGCGATGTAATTAGAGTCCGACTCCTGCACCTTTGGTTCCCATGAGTTGAAAAATTATTGTTTGGGCCAAAATCAGCTTGTAAAAACATTTTTATTCCATTTTAATAAATTAATAACAATTTGAGCAATACCTATAAAATCAAGAAAAAATATTTAAGTTTTTTTTTAATTTTTAAGCCAATTCCTGCAGTCTGGGAGGCATTTTTCAAAATTTTCTTCATACGCTACGCGCCAACCAAGGTAATTGTTGTTTTTATGATAATTTTACCCACTTGATACCAAGGGGCCCGCAATATCCCTCTCGCCCCCGGCCTGCAGAACCCTAGTTACGCCACTGCTATTATGATATGTACATTAACATGTTGAAAATTGGGGGTTATATTTTTCGGGCAAGTCGTTAAAACCCCTAAAATCAAATTGGGCTCCTACGCCCATGCATGTAAGTAGTAGTAAGGGGCCACTATACAGGCCCGGACAGTCCGGGCCTGTATAGCGGCCCCTGAGATTTTCCCTCTGGGTCATGGAATTGCGTCACAAGATAGTCTCGACGACGGAGCCCCTGATTGGTCACTACCTGTATAGCGGCCCCTGAGATTTTCCAGCCAATCACTACCTGTATAGCGGCCCCTGAGATTTGTATTCATTTGCATATACTTAATGCCTAACTTCAGATTGGTCGGGGTCTGTATAGTGACCCCTGAGATTTTTTTCTCTGGGTCATTGGATTGCGTCACAAGATAGTCTCGATTGTTCCGCAGAGTCCTTTTAACGAGGTGTATGGTTCATTTGCAATGCTAACTTCTGATTGGTCAAAAAAATGGCATAATTCTATTACGCATGTAATAGGCCAATACCTTGTTCCGCAGAGTCCTTTTAGAGAAGTTTATAGGTTTTCCTGACTGGGTGTGTCAGGTGGGGGCATCATGGTACTCATTGTCGCCAATTTCAAAACAATACACCCTGATAATCTGTTGATTAGAAGCTTAGATTTGTCAAAGAGTTTAAACTGTAAAAATAATATGAATAAATCGCCATGTCACGATTATCGATAATATCGGGATAATGTTGTCACAATTTACCGAGTCACGTCATTCGAGAAGACATTGTACTTGACAATCGAGTAACAGGAAACTTGTCATGTTTGAGACCATGGAGCCTACTATTTGGGAATAGTATCTCCATTTTGAGACCAACTTTTTGAAAATAGGTACAATTTGAGCTGCGATATTTTTTTAACGGTGTGATTTGAGGGGCGATATCTTTTAAACGGTGTGATTCGAGCAGACGGTTTTTTGAAAACGTGTATGATTTGAAAACGAAATTTTATTTTAAAATCCCATTGACTTTGCACAGGGAGCAAAATTTGAGCGAAGATATTTTAAAAACGTGAATAATTTGAGAAGACATTTTTTTTTCTGACACTCTTCATTTGAGAAACAATTTTTCTGAATCAATATAGAACCTTTGTTTAAATGTCCTTGATATCTGTTGCCATGGGATAAGGCATGAAAGACGAATATTAAAAGTAGTAAGGGGCCACTATACAAGCCCGGACAGTCCGGGCCTGTATAGCGGCCCCTGAGATTTTCTCTCTTGGTCATCGAATTGGTCGGGGTCTGTATATTGACCTTTGAGATTTTTATTCATTTGCATATACTTAATGCTAACTTCGGATTGGTCACTACCTGTATAGCGGCCCCTGAGCTTTTCTCTCTTGGTCATAGGATTGCCGTCACAAGATAATCTCGATTGTTTTGCAGAGTCCTTTTAACGAGGTGTATAGCTTTTCCTGACTGGGTGTGTCAGGTGATTGTAGGGTAAAAGTACCTGCCCCAACCCACGCAGGATACCGTAAGAGGCAAGCCATTGTAGCTCTTTTTCCTCCTTCCGCCCTCATTAGGGTTTTATCAGATCTTGAGTTACGAATGTTGGCATTCAGCAGTGTGGTCTAATTGAATCACCCAATTGTCGTTGACGAACCTGTCCGTTTCATGTAGGGGGATTTGTGGGATGAAGGGCTTAATACCCGTACGGGAGGGTTGTGAGATCGGGCGTTTTGTATAGAGTCAGCCGATATTCCTTGGTGATGGCTCTGGTGAGAACTTTACCGGAACCGTCTCTCTGGATGCGGTGAGAGCAGTAAACGGGAACTATGACTTCTTCATCATCGTCCCAAGCCCATGTTTTTTCCATTCAATACTGTTGCCATATATGGTCATCACACCACTATTAATTGACCAATCTGATTGGTCAAAAAATGGTCAAACATTTCAAAACAATACACCCTGATAGTCTGTTGATTAAAAGCTTAGATTTGTCAAAGAGTTTAAACTGTAAAAATAATATAGATAAATCGCCATACCACTATTATCGATAATATCGGGATAATATCGTCACAATTTACCGGGTCACGTCATTCGAGAAGACATTGTACGTGACAATCAAGAAACAGGAAACTTGTCATGTTTGAGACCATGGAGCCTACTATTTGGGAATAGTATCTCCATGTTGAGACCAACGTTATGAAAATGGGTCAGATTTGAGCTGCGATATTTTTTAAACAGTGTGATTTGAGCGACGATATTTTCTAAACGTGCACCATTTGAGAACGAAATTTTATTTTCAAATCCCATTGACTTTGCACAGGGAGCAAAATTTGAGCGAAGATATTTTGAAAACGTGAATGATT
Organism: Chiridota heheva; assembly: GCA_020152595.1. NCBI lineage: Eukaryota > Metazoa > Echinodermata > Holothuroidea > Apodida > Chiridotidae > Chiridota > Chiridota heheva. The sequence goes on along the minus strand of JAIGNY010002720.1, from coordinate 71,482 downwards.
TCAGAAGACATTTTTTTCTGAAACTCCTCATTTGAGAAACAATTTTTCTGAAACTCATCATTTTAGAAACAATATCTCAAACACTGTCATTTGAGGCAGTTTTTTGCTGCATTCTATACAATCATCCTGAGATAATTTCAAGCAATTCATAAACCAATCTATCAATTCACATGTTATTGCCAGCTACTAACTTTTAAAAAAAAACCTGATTCACACATACCATACAGTCATATTCAAATCCCAAAGTAATTACAGTGGTAGACTTATTTGAGCAAGACACTAATGGATGACGCAACCCCGTACTTGAGGATCAGGCTCATATTCCACCACCCCTGCTGTTCTCTTAAAAGACGATGATTGGTTTATCTTCTTATACTGAGTCATGGTAATCAAAACACGCAGTATGCACACAATGTAGTAATACACCACAGTAAGTATAACACGAAATGTCAACACGTTATAACTCAATATATAATAACACGTTGTAGTTGTTAGTGTAGCTGACGAATGCTATGAATGATAAAACAAAATCTTCAGCCCGCTTTTAAATGTTCAGTCTTGAATGGCATTCAATACTGTTGCCATATATGGTCATCACACCACTATTAATTGACCAATTGGATGGATTCAAAATGATATAATTCTGTTACGTATGTAATGGACCAATACCATTATTTAATATTCGTCTTTCATGCCTTATCCCATGGTAACAGACATCAAGGACATCTAAACAAAGGATCTATATTGTTCCAATATTGAATAAAGAAACATGGATTATGAATGGTTTTCTCATACTATTGATATCGATTTGCCAGGCAAACATCTTCACAGATAATTTTACCCCATTATTATATCATCAAACTTTGACCACCCTATTATTAAACACGCATTATGTACAAAAATGATGTATTGATCGGTCTATTTTTGGCCACGCAAACATCTTCACAGATAATTTGCCCCATTATTATATCATCAAACTTTGACTACCCTATTATTAAACACGCATTATGTACAAAAATGATGTATCTATCGGTTCTCTTTGTCAAACACAAGGACATTTAAACAAAGGATCTATATTGATCCAATATTGAATAAACACACATGGATTACGATTTTTTTCCTCATACTATCGATATCGATTTGCCATGCAAACATCTTCACAGATAATTTTACGTTATTATCATATCATCACACTTTGACCACCCTATTATTAAACACGCATTATGTACACAAATGATGTTTTGATCGGCTCTACAATATTTTACCCATATTATTAAACATCATATTATCAAAAATTAAGGCTCACAAGCCCACGTAACAACGGATAGCAAAAAAAATACGCATGATGTACACAAAATGGATTGAATGTATATTCCACATTAAAAAAAAGGCCCGTGACGAAAGATATAACTCAATCAAATTGCGTTCGGTTTCTTCTACAGTTAGAACTTCATGTCCTCAAATAACCCAAGAAGTAGCACCGATTAACGGCAGTTGGTACATACTAAGCACTCAAATAAACTCGCGCGGAAAATCAATAGGTGGACCTATTGATTTTCCCGGAAGACTGTTTGTATTCTCGACACTTTGTGAAGAGAATTTTAGCAAATGACATTTAAGAAACAGTTTTTTTTTTTTAAACTTGTCATGTTTGAGACCAACGTTTTGAAAATAGGTATGATTTGAGCTACGATATTTTTTGAACGGTGTAATATAAACAGACCTTTTTTTTTAAACGTGTACGATTTGAGAACGAAATTTTATTTTAAATCCGGTTGACTTTTGCACAGGGAGTAAAATTTGAGCGACAATATTTTCTAAACGGTGTAATATGAGCAGACATTTTCTTCTGAAACTCATCATTTGAGAAACAATTTTTCTGAAACAGTCATTTGAGAAACAATTTTTCTGAAGCACTGTCATTTAAGGCAGTTTTTTGCTCAACTGTTTTTCATTTGAACGGACAAAGTGAGATTTACTGGGGGAATAACGTAGAATATGATAGCTATCTAACTTCAAATTGTATGAGCGCTATGATAAGTACAATTACACATAAGTAAGTACCCAATTTATGTAAACAACCAATAATCCAGTCAGCTCCATCGATCGACATTCCATTTGGTAGAAAACCAAAGGGCGTATTTCTTTTAGGCCACTGGAAACATACCATGCGTTGATCTCACTTTTGAAATGTAATTCTAAGGGGGAAAGGGCAGGGAGAGGATGTATTTCTAAACGAGAAAAGGGGTGGGGTGTGATTTTATTTCTGAGGGGAAAAGGGCAGGGAGGATGCATGTTTTTCTAAACGAGAAAAGAGGTGGGGTATGAATTTATTTCTAAGGGAAAAAGGGCAGGAAGGATGCATGTTTTTCTAAACGAGAAGGGGTATGAGTTGGGAGGGGGTTGGGGGTTGGAGGGTAAAGACTATCGTTTAAAAATGGAATAACCGGGGGAAAATACTATAGAAAAGGAGGTAAAAACGATACAAGAAACACGTTGACACATCAAACTTGCCTTTTTTTTCAATTTATTGACACAGCATTATCGTCAGAAAATAATTTGCAGGGAAAAGACGTCCGCATATTAGCACTGTACAGGACATAATACGCCAGAAAATAAGATGCAGGTTATATGGCGCTAAAAAACATCACTAATCAAACAATGCATATTTAAAATGAAAATTTAAAAGTAACAAATGTGCAAACAAAAGTAAAGCAGTTCGCGGGATCCGGTTTACTTTTATTTAACACTTATAAGTTTGCGATACAGCGCCCTCTTTTTTCAACGATTAACCCCGGGGATGCACCCGTTCCGACTCCGGTCATTTCGAATGCTCGTCGTCTTTAGAAAGTAATCTTTAGTAGTTTATTGGCGTTTAATCTATAGTCCTTCGTAATGACGACGTATGAATGCACGCACATCCTCGTCGTTACGTTCCACATCCTCTCCAAACCGTGTCGTGATCCATGGGTTGTCCTCGCGCTCGGTGTATTAAATAGTAACTGCAGTAAGTGGCCACACACGTCTGATCCCGGAATCTGGAGCGGTTTGCGATTGTAGATTACCGGTTTCCCCTTCAGATAATTTCGCGTAGCTGGAACATTAGGCAATTCACCATAAGAATCGAAATACTCCCAGGGTCCTCGTTCGGGAATGTAAATGGCAATCCGATGACCCAGATGAAAAAATCTCAGAGGCCACTATACAGACCCCCGACCAATCCGAAGTTAAGCATTAAGTATATGCAAATGAATACAAATCTCAGGGGCCGCTATACAGGTAGTGACCAATCAGAAGTTCCATCGTCGAGAATATCTTGTGACGGCAATCCGATGATCCAGAGGGAAAAGCTAAGGGGCCGCTATACAGGTAATAACCAATATCACTACCTGTATAGTCCGATAGTTGCCTCTTACTACTCTGAGAATGTGGACTCATTAGATTCCCCAAAGAAACGACAGAAGAACCGCTCATCTGTTTCGCCCGGTCGCTGTGGGTCCTCTCGGTCGCTCTTGTTCTGCCTCTTCTGCTTGCGTTTTTTTTACCTTCTTGATGAGGTGAACTCTCGATTAGAGGCCACGCCTCCTTTTGCGCTCTACCTCTCTCTCCCTGGCGGCATTCATTTTGGCCTCTGCGATGGATTTCCATTGCTTTTCTTCTGCAAGGGCTTGTCTGTTACTGATAACGCGAACACTCTTTGCGCGTTCCCGCAATTTGAAGTTCTGTGCCTTTTCCTGCAAGTAGAATGAACGTTCTTTATTTTCGTTATAAAAAAACTATTAAAAAAACAAAAAAACAAAAACATTAACAGCATAACGACATCTCTTGACATATATCCGATGGTATGTCATCATGATTTGTTATTCCATTTACTTTTGGTATACCTATAAAGCGAGGTCGCTAATACATTAAAGCGTTATCCTTACTTTAACTTAACAGGACTATATACATACTAGAGAGATGGAAAGGTTTCATTGGGTGTGTGAAGTTGGTTCCTGGTTCCTTATTCGTAATTTACTGGTTCGGGATAGGTTAATAAGGGTTAGGATCCTAATTAGGGTCCAAACCCTACTAATCAGGTCTTTGGAGCTAGTAGCTGTAAATTACGAATTAGAAGGCTAGGAACCAACTTTACGCACTCGTTTTCATTGACATGAGAGTGCGCATAGGATGATTGTGATTAATAAGGACATGTCATAAAATTAACAGGAAAGTATTTTTTTTATTTATAAAATGTGATAGGATGGCGAATCCCACTTTGCATGGAATAACACTTTTAAAGTGCAGAATATTCCAATGTAGAGCGAGGGTGGTGGTGCTAGGGGAGACTGGCGCTAACGAGTAGGAGTGTGCACGTGAGGCGTTCAAAATTGTAAAATGCAAATGCATTATTATAAAAAACATATATAAACAACGATCACACGTATCTTAGCATCTTAATTATAAGAAGTTTTAATTGTTTTGTTGGCCAGGAATATCCTTAAATAAAATTTATTTACAAAAATACATGAAGAGTGTACCTTGCGGCGCTTCTCGGCGTTCGAAAGCTTGTTCTCAATCATTCCCTTAGAAACCTCACGCTTGGGAAGGTTTTGCAGCTTTGACAGTCTTGGCGGTGGGCGGCGTTTTGGTTCGTCGATGACCACATTGTATGTTATTCCACCCGTATTGTCGGGCCCTAAGGCTGATGCAAAATCTGCGTCATCATCGTCATGTTTGGTGCGGAGCATTAGGGAGATGGTGAACGTTCCCCCTCCCTCCCACTCTTTCCTCATAATTCCAGCCGTTCGCAATTCTCGTAGAATCTCGTCGGTGGTTCAAGTCTCCACTCGGGTTGTGCAATCCACTGGGGGAAGAAGGCTGAGTTTTTGCTTTGACTGCGCGCATCGTGGTTCTTGAATGAAAAGAAGTTTATATTTCTTACTTTTCTTGCCTTTTTGCATGATTTTATCGCACAACAATGCAATGATGTACTGTAGAAGATACCAATCAATCTTCTGAAATATTTTAACGCACAATTTTGTAAGAACTTTTACTCATTTTGCACGAATGATTGTGCCTATGTCACAACTTGCTTGTGGTCTCCAAAACGTTTTCCCTGTCCTTTTCCCTGTTCGTTTTGTAAACATGTCAGCAGAACAAAATACGTTTTAGTTTTTATTTGAACACGGACAATACAAGAGCATAACCAACTTGACATGTTTTAAAGAGGAAGTGAGCCCCCTCCTCATACCCTGTCCATATGCCAGTCCATACTTACTCATGTCAGAGCTTGATCCACTTCGCACCTTCTCCACACTCTTTCTGTCCTCCTGGAATTCTACTTCCTGTACATTTTCCCACATAGCTTTGGTGCGCTCTGATTTTTCAGAGGCCTTGTTGGATGGAGGTACGCCGGAGTCTCCAATTGACTTACCATACGCTCCATGCTTCTTAAAGAGCCATGCAATATCATGTGGGGCGCTTTTGGGGCGGGGAAAGAATTTGTGTGGGGTGTTGTATGATGATTTATCCCACTCTGGGTTGTCACCTCCTCCGAGGGTTTTCTTGGCTTGTGTCACCTAGAGAAGAATTTTGAGATTTAAAAGTGCATCAGTTCCAGTGGGACGTGTAAAGCGACAGATGACCTTACAATGACGTCACGATGTTCACTGAGACGGAAACTTAGGTAGACCATAATGAAAGATAAACGCAGCTCAAAGGAATTTCCGGTTCCACGGGCATTGTACATAAGATATACGGGCTGAGTTGTTCTTTTAAATGATCAGAGCCGCTGAGAGTCTCGTGAGGCCTGGGCACACTAACATTTTGGAAGTGGAGGGGAAGGGCGGGGATGGGAGGGGGTGGGGGGTTATATCTCGTAAGTTCTGGAGAGCCAAAATAAAAGGCCTTCAGATATTTTTAGTCTATTTAATATCGTTTTCGCCATTGTCATGCATGCATGGATTTTCGCCGATTTTTTTTTCTTGTAGTTATGTTTTTATAGTCAATTTACTTTTTTAATTCCCCCAAAATATACTCAGGTACATTTGGTGACCCCTGAGCTCAGGACCCTGGGATTACTTTCCCCTAGCACGAATCTTCATGCCTAGATAACGTAGTGACATAATCCTCCGGATTAGGGCATGAAAGCGTGCACATTGAAAATCGTGTGCCACACAATAACGAAAAAGTCAATGGCCTTCAAAACGTGTCCACAAAATTTTGCGAATGCTAATTTATAACATTAAGACGGTATGAAAATTCGTTGAAATACATTTCCCGTTTTCGCCATTAGAAGCACAAATCAAAAACATGCATTACTACATTCCTTTTTTTTGCATAATTAAATGTAGAACTACAAATTTCACATATAACCAACAAACACAATGAAAATTAACACAGCTTTTTTTAACAGAAATGTTTTTGCTTGTAAAATGTATTAGCTTGGCAAGAAAATAATCTGCCTTTACTATTCTGAACGAGCGAAAACCAAATAGAATAGTAAGAACAACAATGCTTGGTCAGTTCGTCTTTGCTAACAATTGAATAAAAGTTTTTATCACTAATATTGAATACATCACTCACCTCTACTCCCTCCTTTTGATGATCTTGTCACAGAATGCAAGGCAGCCACCCTGTCCATCTTCGATCCCGTATGCCTGGTTATGTATTGCCTTTGGTGGTTCTGGCACCTATAGCCATGGCTCTCATGTACTCCTCGTCCCCATCTGGAGAAATTTTGACGCTCAAAAATGGAAAACAGCCAAAACAAGAATTAAATCGACCCATTTTGCAAGATAGAGTCTTATATGAAGTTCACTGTAAGCGTATCACAAACGATTGTTGACGTTACGCAAAGCCCAGAAAGCTTGGCGATGGATGCGCGTTGTAGAATGCGCAATAGAGCAAGTGAGTGCACACATCTGAAGCTTAACCAATATCGCTTAATAGCATTGTTCATTCCTCAAGGAAGTGATTTCCTCTTATTTGACGTCATAATGTGCGTTTTGTGCTCTGGCGCAGAACTATTGGTAACTTATTATAACCAGATAACCAATGAGTAAATTGCGTCTGGGCTTGCTTGTTTGATTGCTTTTGTATATTTTTGTTGCTGTGTTGTTGTTGTTTTTTCCTGCGGATGTCACCTGTTTCCGTGGTAGGGTAGTTGACGTGCAGATTATGCAAAATCAGAACGATCTAGTTTCAAGTTCGAGGATCATTCTATCAGAAAACCAGATATCGAAAACGATACAAATCCCCTCGACGCTAATAACACACCTTTCCACCATCTGCACCACATGCCATTCCACCCCACCCTGTTGTTCACATGCCGGGGAAGGGGGGGGGGAGGGGGGGGGGGGTGGGGGAGGGGAGCCGATCTCTATGACAAATAATTTAAACTGTATATAAAACAGACTCAGAAGCAAAAAAAACAGAATGGACATTCAGCAAAGGGGACCGCAGCTTCCACTTGACTACGTGCTTGCCCATATTGCATCACAACCTGTAATCAACATGACATTCCACTACACGCCATCCCTCCCTGTACCATTTGAATCCCCCATGCCATCACACCTGAAATCCAGACATTTATTACAACAATATGTATGTCATAAGCAGTAGCGACACGAAAGAGGATGGAAAACGGCAGGGGGCGGAGGGGGATAAGGGGAAAGGGGGGGAGTTCCCCATGTTCACCCAATTGAAAATGGCTTAGATTGCTTAGATTAATCAACCACTGACTCCCTTTTCGCTTTATGAGTACACAAAATTCGAGCATAAGAAATATCATTTTCGGTCCGGTGTACAGAAATATTTTTAAAAGCACCACAATTGTTTTTAATTGTGGCATGTGCGATGACCATTTGTTGCTCCATGTCGATTAATGTAGATAGGGCGCGTAGCGGTAACATTATTACTAAATTGCTTTAAAATCTATTTAAAACTATAGCAAAAAAAAAAACCATCAAGATCGGCTATAGACATTCAATTGACCATTTTACAGCATTTACATCTCAGACACCAATTTGCATATTTTAGGCAAATTTGCTATGTAGACAATCTTGGTATTTTCTTGTGTAAATCCTTAGTTTTTAAGTCTTTAGTCTTTCCCATGCCTCCCTAAAATTCTAGCAGTAATAATTTCAGTGAGTAAGATTTACGAAGGAAGTTTAAAGAATTACTTCAATATTTTGAGCTGTCATATTTTGCATGACTTAATTTTTTTTGCCAAACTTCAAAAGCTGATCTGCTCAGAGTTGTATATTCTTTCCACAAATATATAAATTGCTACATATCCATCTTTAAACATAATTTGTAATTTAGATATATTCCTTCTGTAATCGTTGTGGACTTTCATACAACTGTATTATACCATAGCAGAAAGTCGTAAGACCTTTAGTTTGACTTGTGACTTGACAAGACTTGCCGGAAAATGATCTGTGACTTGATTTGACTTGCGAGCAAATGACGTGTGACTTGACTTGGCAATAAGTGACTTGTGACCTGACCTGACTTGCAAAATTATGACTTGGTTACAACTCAGGTTGAAGCAAAATTAGCTACAATGATCAAATCCTGTCAAAATCGGTTGAAATTTTAAAACAGCTTTTGGCATGTCATTGTGTTACACAATGTATGTATAGTGCTGCAATGTGGTAGATAATGTTAAAATAGTTATGGCAGGCAGAACCACTAACATGCAACATTCAAGTTGAATTTAGGTTTTAATATGCAAATTTGTGTATAAACGTCCAGACATCTCTATTTTCTTATGCTAAACCGTTGGTTTTAATCCTCTGTCCAATTTTTTTTTGTATTGACAAAGAGCAGGTTGTTTCTGATAAGTAGTATTCGTATCCTTATCATATACTCTCAATTAACAGCATAGCCTTTTAAAGAAATCTGGAGAGGGGGCAAATCATGTAAAAGGGATATATTCTCAGTCTCTCCACAGTGGCGTATGGGTCAAGGAGAAACTCCCCCTGTGTCGAAATAGCATAAGTGAAATGTAAGTAGCGGAATATACCAGTATAGTATACATATTCGGGAAATAAACTATAATGATGAATTTATAAGGTTAAATATGGCCCATATAATTTGGTGATGAATTTGCCCCTAGTGATTTTTTTTTTTGCTGAAAATCTTTTAGGCAATTTTCATCGATTTTCGGGAAATTTCCTTCGATTTTCGGAAAATTGTTCAGGAATTTTCTTCAATTTTCGAAAAATATCCTTCCATTTTCGGGAAATTTTCTTCATTTTGGGGAAACTTTATCATATTTTACAAAATTTGCAATACGTTCTTACCACAATTTGCAATAATTTTACCTTCATTTTTACAATTTATGTTAACCCTTCCAGGGGCAGCTTTCCCCATTGTTCCTATGCCTCTGGGTATAGCGCTTTTCCTATAATCACCGTTTGCCTCCGCCCCCCCCCCTTAATTTATTATTTATTATCTTAATATATTTCTTTCATAGGGATATTTTCTTAGGGTCAAAAAACTTACTACTAGGGGTAATCAAAAGAATGTGTGTGTGTGGGAGGGGAAGAGCGGAGAATGGGGGGTCATGCCCCAGTTAGTATGTTAAAAAGGCTATGATTAACAGTTAGTACTCCAAAGACTGTTTTCAAAAACTGAACCCGTAAATAAGAAATCTGAAGAACTACCCTGAAATTTTGGATCTCTTTTTGTGGCTTTTTAAAAAAAATTCTTAATTTTTGATTAGCCATAGCATTAAAACTGAACATGCTCATTTTCAAAATATACTGACTACTTTACTCAGAATGTATATAAATTCTTGATAATTGATGAATGAAAAGAAAAAAATGTAGCTGTTCATATACCTTATTATACGTGTATCTACCTAACTACATTGGTTAGCCCTTGACGATTTTATTTGACTTTCTTTAAACTCAGTATGTGTAAGTAGTGGTTGTCAGTAGATAATTTAACCCCCTTCTATCGTAACTTCTTTAAATTTCGCTTGTAAATTTAGCAAGCAGGGGCCAATGGAATACACCCCTTTGTCAGGGTCCTATATCCCCCATCGGGAACAAACTATTCCGTTTTACCCCCCCCCCCTCCCGGTCGGGTATCTTGTCGTGATGGCTGATGCTACTCATGGAGCACACTCATTGATTGGAGCTCATTTGCCCGTCAAGCCACGTGTCAGAGACCTGCCCTGTCCGCCCCTCCTCACTTTCACTGATAGTAAACATTGATTATGTTTCGTCTATTTTCAATAACGACCAAAAAATTAATTGATGCCAACTCTGGGACATTTAAAAATGTGATTTAATACATTTTATTTGTTTAATATCATTTTAAGCCATGCAGGCTTGAATGATTTTAATTAATATTCAGGCTAAGAATATATTGGGTCTTAACGTACGAAACTCATCACGAGATCCCCCGACTGTTGTCAGTTCTTTTGAGCATTTTGAAAATGTAAAGTTTGATCAGAATGTATTCTTTACCTCCAGAGATATGTTTCTATAATATTTTGTCGGGATTCGTTTATGTTTTACCTCTATAAACAATCTAAACAATTAATTCTTTTAGGGGCGTCCGGACACCGCGCCTAACTTTGGTAAAGATCAAATATCTTTTCGTTAAAATAAGTTCCTCTTTAATCTGCATAAAATTGCTTTAAACTTTCCAGTATCTGATGGATTATGATGTGATTTGTTTGTACTATATTTATGGTTTTAATATACACAGCGGGGTACCAGCAGGTCGAACTTTGTCAAAACAATGGATAAAACCAGTAAGTACCTGTCTGGGAAATCCTTCGTCGGTGAATTGTTTTTTTATTTTGCCGGGGAACAATTAAAAAATGTAACTATGACATATTTCTCGATCCACCTTAGGAGACGCTATCTACCTGCCCGACTCGCCTCGCCACATGTCAGGTACGCCCTGAATCAGCCTGATGCCACCACGAATAGCTTTAATTGATTAGGTTAATGTCACCGCCATAGAATCATATGCGGATTTGACACCATTTTGAACATTTTCGCTGATATTATCAGTGTGATACGCAGAATAAGTAACGTTGCGTTCTCGCCATTTGTTGGCCAATTGAATATCTGTAAATCCGTTTAAAAAAAACTCCTTGGTTTATGGGGAGACGTTATAAGCTCTTATTTGTCTTAAGTGCTACCATGTAAATTAAATGACGTACAGGACCTTTTGAATAGATTATTTACAAGTTTAACATATTACTTGTTGTAGAAAGTTGTAAACAAACAGTAACGAAGCCACGTTAAGCTTGATATTTATTTGCATATTACCTACATTACAATGGTAAGATCCCAACTGAATATGCAATTGAGTTACGCTTGTAGCGGTGGGCTTGGTGAATAATCTGGGTAGTGCTGTTTCAGATTTCTTTGTTGCACTTGCCAGGGAGTTATTACTCTTACGAGGTGAGAAACATTTTGAGCAGCTAGCTGCGTGGCGAATGGTACATGCAGCATATGAATAAATAGGGTATAACCAGGGTATAGGCATATCAGGAGGTTATTAAAACCACCGATAATCCGGAAGTATAGAACTTGGACTAACTTGCACACAAAATAACCATAAACATGGAGGCAGAAAACAACCTGAATGCCGTGGATATAGTTGTCATCGTTGTTTATTTTATAGGCGTTTTACTTGTGGGAATATGGGTAAGTTGAAATCATACTTTTTAACTCACTTCTGTTTATATATAGAAATCAACCTGATAGGTTAAGTCCTGAATCTTGAGACCTGAAACTTGAGACCTGAATTTAGAGACCTGAGTCTAGAGACCTGAATCTAGAGACCTGAATCTAGAGACCTGAATCTAGAGACCTGAATCTTGAGACCTGAATATTGAGACCTGAATCTTGAGACCTGAATCTTGAGACCTAAATCTTGAGACCTGTATTTTGAGACCTGAATCTTGAGACCTGAATCTTGAGACCTGAATCTTGAGACCTGAATTTTGAGACCTGAATCTAGAGACCTGAATCCAGAGACCTGAATTTAGAGACCTGAATCTAGAGACCTGAATCTAGAGACTGAATCTTGAGACCTGAATTAAGAGACCTGAATCTTGAGACCTGAATCTAGAGACCTGAATCTAGAGACCTGAATCTTGAGACCTGAATCTTGAGACCTGAATCTTGAGACCTGAATCTACAGACCTGAATCTACAGACCTGAATCTACAGACCTGAATCTTGACACTTGAATCTAGAGACCTGAATCTTGACACCTGATTCTTGTTTACTTTGTGATAGTTATATCGATCTTGTTTATTTCTATTGTACTTGACCTGCTGTTGTTGACTCTGCTTCATTACCTGAACTGAAACGCCTGAACCCAACGTTTCACAGTATAAACTGAAGAAGAAAAAAAAAGGAAAAATATTTTTAAAAAAATTAAAAAATTGTCGAAATAACATTTTGAAAATTGTTGATTTGTTTGAAAGTACAAATATCTGTGAAGTTGTGCAATAGCAATAGTTTGTAATGTTGAAAGACCATCCACTTGCAAGCAGTGGCACTGGAAGCGGGGGAGGGGCAGGGAGCCTGACCTCATTTTTTATATATATAAACCCATGATCCACAGTTTTTCCGTGAATCTATAAGTTTTTTGGTTGTTATCAATATCATTCGTGAAGTTAGTCATACACATAACATCTTTGAACATCCGTCCCCGCCCTCTTCATCATGCCTCATGCCCTTCATCATTATTGCCAACTGGCATTTTTATATACAAGCCATTCTCATTTGGAAAGTGGGAGGGGGGACATGGCCTCTTATTCAAAGAGTGAGGGGATAAGAGGCAATTTTCCCCGAAATGTACTGAATTGTTTAAATTTTGCACAAAAATGGGGGTCATGTCCCCCTCCCCCACCCCTTGTAAGGGAAAAACGTGGTAGCAACCTGTTAATTTGCATTGGTAGGAGTGGTAGCAACTTGTTCATTTGTACTGAAAATTTGGCAGGCAAACAGGCTTACAAAATGAAAATTCTTGAATATTAATTTTACTTCAAAAATCACAAAATACTGCACCATTTTGCATCTAAGCACCCTTAATTATTCCAAAAAAAATACAAAGGGGTACACCTCTCCCCGTAGACCCCTCCCCCAGGACGGCGGTCATTTAAAGTAGTGTGGACCTCCACTCCTGAAGTTGCCCATGGGCCTCCACATGTCGAAATCAGGCCCTGTTTATAACATATTTAGTTCTCAAAACGCTGAATTGTCCCAACAGTTTTGTTCAAGCTAGGTGCAATAAAGCAATCACGCCAGTAACAGCAAGTGCCTAAAATGCAACTTGGAAAGCTGCATTCCCCCATTACGCACCATATACAGCTATATACGTTAAGCATTCTTGTTTTACAGATAAATAAAGTTTAATAGTTTCATGACCACCACATGACAAACGGTTGTTCTGATTAAAGTTGTAATTGTCGTAAACATACGTCATTATTGTCAGATTGTTAAAGCATCTTATCAAACATATGCATGGAAACATAGGAATAGACAGACACATGAGTATCAGAAAAAATGTGCACCTTTAAGTTAGTTAGTCTATTAAGTTCTTCCCAAACATACATCCAGTCAGTGCCGTACCGCATGCATGGTAACATTGGCCTACTCAACGGAGCCCTTGCTGGCTAGAGCGGCGGGCCCCGACTTCTAGGGCCCACAATAAAACAAACAAAAATTCCCTCCAACAGTTTTTAAGTTATCAAACAAGAATGTTTTGGAGACTTGTTGTTCGCTAAAAACGCTGAAAAGGCTCAAGTCCCCCTGGCCCCTTGCTTTCGTTGACGGGCTCAAGTTCCCCTGGCCCCTTGCTTTCGTTAACGGGCTCAAGCCCCCTGGCCCCCTGCTTTCGTTAACGGGCTCAAATCCCCTGGCCCCTTGCTTTCGTTAACGGGCTCAAGCCCCCTGGCCCCTTGCTTTCGTTAACGGATTCAAGCCCCCTGTCCCCTTGCTTTCGTTAACAGACTCAAGCCCCCTGGCCCCTTGCTTTTGTTAACGGGCTCAAGCCCACTGGCTCCTTGCTTTCGTTAACGCTCTTGATTTCGGGGCGGTCCTGGTCCGCCCTTTCCTCCACTGATGGTAATGGTGGACCGGAATCCCAATTCAGAAGTGACTGTCTGAGTTTCCTAAAGCAAATTAGGTATATTAGGTACCGTATATATACTAGGTAAATTCTTTATTTTGGCTATAGGCCTATGCATCGATGTCATTATTGATTAATTGACGATGACAAGTGCAACAAGCATATATTTCACAGACCGACAAAATCACAAACAGAGTTATTGCTATGTCGCTAAGTTATGGGATGTAAAGCCTTGATCAAAGTTCAGACGATTTTATGACTTGACAGCTTGAAGAATGCATGCATGAGACCAATATTTTCAGGTGTTTATATATACACTTCTTGCAATGCAATGAACAATGGTGTAGTTATAAACTTTTTGCTGAGAGAGAGGGGGAGAGGCGAAGACAATAAAATAAAAATAAATCGGATCCAAGCAAATACACCCCACCCCACTCATCCCCGTACCCCACCCCTCCCCGCACCCCACCCCTCCACGCACTCCACCCTCCACGCACCCCACCCTCCACGCACCCCACCCCTCCACGCACCCCACCCCCACACCCCTACCGGAAATACTGAAATTATTAACTCTAAATAGACCCTATACAACAACAAAAATCGGTTTTCGGAAAATTCGTGTTCCTTTTTCCTAAGGTGGCTTTAAATAATCCTTATGACAGTTCTGATGCAACTGAGCTTTAATACCGATTGCTTTCATCAGGATTACTGAAAAAACCAAGAAACTGGATTGCTATTAAAAATATGCAAATATTTTCCTACTTTTTTGAAAATTTCCGGCCAGGGCAAATTGCTTCCTTCACATTCCTCCTTTCTGCCTTTAGTTAGAATATTTGGAATTCTGAGTCCACGGAGTTTTAGGTTTAGATGGCTGCTTGCAAGAGAATACCCCTAAAACCATCTAGCTTGGGACAGTTTTGCAGTTGGAAGTCGGGTCTTGCATGGATAGCAGGGGCATAGCTTAAGGGTGGGGTGTGGGGGTGTAACGCCCCTTAGCAAAAAAAGAAAAATGTAGAGCAATTCCAATTTTGACTACCGGTATTTCATCGGGCCCAAAAACATGATATAGTGAAGAGAAACGATAGGAAAATGATTATGATTATACCTTTATTTTTTGTTTCTTCTTTTTCTGAAAATGTATTGGAAAATATAATTATGTTCTGTTATTTTCACGAAGAGTGGGGGTGGGGTGGTGGTGGGTGGGGTGGTGGTGGGGGGTGGTGGTGGGGGTGGTGGCGGGGGATGGGGGGTGGTGGGGGGGGGGGGGGGTGGGGGGTGGGGGGGAGGCCGCCGTCATTACACCATTATACCTATATACAATAGGGGCACTGCATTGGACTCCCTTTTTTTTGTAATGGAACTACCCATGGCTATATCGTTTATAGGTAAGTTGGGCAAATGCAAATTTTCGTCGGGCAATTTTGTGTGGGCCCCCTAGCTCCAGCGTTTGAAGTCAAGTTACGCCCTGATGGGCATTTGCGTGTCTATAGAGAGGGGCTATTGCGAGTTTGGTTCATTTAAAGGTTTTGAGTCCATGGGATTGGCGTGGTTATTACTCATGCACCCAATTTTCAAAATTGGTCTACAACCAATATGCCAAATACATAACGAGAAATACAAAAATGTTCATAAATAGATTAATTCATAGCAGGAAGGTGTGGAAGGTATGGCTTCCTCTATACCAAAAAAGTAAATCAATTTAAACCCGCAACGGCAACTCCAAAGTTCAAATGTCCGACCTTGGTTGTAGTTTTGCCACGCAATATTGAATATTCGAAAAATATCGAATTTTCACAGTGCCTATTGTTTTTGCCGACCCACTTAAGCCCGGATTGAGCCATATCGACCCAAGCTTTTCTTGATCGGCCTCTGTAGCATTTACCTGCCTACTAGACAAGTATGGACAGATAGAACGAGAACGACACAGACAGACAGATCTGCAGATAAGCCGTAACTTCTTACTGTCCGTAAATGCACGCATCACAGCACTCCACACAAACAGTTATATTTTCCCATTAACGTACATAGCCCAAGCAGAAAAAGCTTTTTCTGGTGAGGAAAAGTTCATTCTTTCACTGCAGCAACAATAAAGAAGCAGCACAAAATACCCGATTCCATCTGTTTATTTGTCTCAGATCCGTTCATCTTTCAGCAGATTCCATTTAATTACTTCAATAGATCATACCAAAGAGCTTCTACACAGGAGCTCCATGATGATACAAAACAGCAAAATGCAACAATGGCGCTAGGTTTACACATAAAGAAACATTTCTTCCCGTTGATAGGTGTATTTTAAAGATAAAAAGAAAGAATTATCAATTTGGAAGCTCTTATTAAATAAGCAATGTTGCAACTAAGTGGAACGCCAAAAGGACCACATATGATGAAGGTGTCAACTTATTTCATGATGGTATCAACTTATATGGTAAAGGTATCAACTTATTTGATGAAGGTCACAGGTGTCAATTTAATTTATGAAGGTATTAGTAGAGCGCTTCCACACCACAATCAAACGCGGTCTTTTTGGAGAACTCAGTATACTGGTATATGTAATGGTTTCGTACAGGTCCGGTGTGATAGTAAATTTTGCCCCCCTGTGAAATTGGGCCCCCCGGATCTTATTTAATAAGGAATGTCTAGTGAATTTGGCCCCTCCTAACTGATTTTACTAGGTAATTTACTAGTGTGTCTGTACGGTTCCTTCAATTAATTTTGTGTACTGAAGTGATAAGCTAAAAAGTGATAAGAAGTGATAAGCTAATACACTAAAGAAAAAAAGGCGTGCTTTACGCAAAACGGCAGTGAGATTTAGTGTGAACAGGTGAAGGGAGAAGAAGGCTTTTTTCTTGCAAAAGAGGAACAAGTTGTTGTCTCCAAATTTCATAGGATAGAAGGGCCGGGCCCAAATTTCCTAGCGGATCGTTTTTACTATGAGGGACGGGACGGAGGGGGTCAAATTTACTGGATGGCTACGGCTTAATTGTCTGGGGGAAACAAATTTCCTAGGAAATAGAGGCCGGGGGGCCTAAATTTACTGGGGGGAGGCAAAATTTACTTTTACACCGGCATGGACCACATGGGTACGTGCCCAGGGCCTCACAAATAGAAGGGGGGAGGGGCACAAACAAGTTCCATTCAGTGGGGCTCGGCCCGCTGTTCAAAATTAGAAATATACCCAACACTATAAAAAAAAACATAATAAGTGCCTCTAGTTTGGGTGAGAAATCAAGCTTCCTCGCCAGGTGTGATTTTTTCTTCCTTATTGCCGCTGTCACATTTTGAATCATTCGTTTACTTTATCATTTGATGGGGTTGTCTTGCATTTTCCCTGTATTTATGCTAGTTGCGTAACATTTGGGTCGGAGGCTCTTCGGCGGTTGCTAAGATAGGCCCTTTTTCTGATCGCCTTCCCCGATGTGGGTGCCTCTTTTCATGGACCTCGGCGGTTGCTTAGATAAAGCCCCTTTTTTGATCGCTTTCCCCGATGTGGGGCCCTTTTTACGGACCTCGGCGGTTGCTTAGATAAGGCCCCTTTTTTGATCGCTTTCCTTGATGTGGGGCCCTTTTTACGGACCTCTTCGGTTTTAGGGCGCGAAAAGGTCAATCAAACATTTCGGTAATAAGTAAAACATAATGACACCACATGGTAGGTTGGTGTCACTGACCGGCCCGAACGCCCATTAGTCCAAAAGTTCAATAGTCCGAAATAAAGGCTTACTAATCGGAAGGCTCAATAGTCCGAACGAAAAGGTCCATTAGTCCGAATATTCACTAGCCCGAATGCCCAATAGTCCGAAGTTCGGGGTTAGGCCCATTAAACCACGGTGAACCTTCGGACTATCGTACCTTCGTACTGGTGATTTTTTTCTTTAGAACCTTCTGACTATTGGGCCACTATCGTGCCTTCGCCCTTCGGACTAGTGAACCTTCGGAATAGTGAGCTATCGGGCCTTCGGACTCGCAGACTAGTGGGTATTTTCTTTCTAACTAATAAACCTTCGGACTATTGGGGCCTTCGGACCAATTAGGCCGCACCGGTAGGTCGTCTCAAACGTTAAAAACCAAATCTGTTTGAAAAACAAGACCAAATAAGCAAAATAAAGCCAATTTGCATGTAATCAAGACAATATAATGATAAATTTTGAAAGGGATTGGCAACTGGCGGATCCAGGGGCTTTTATGGAAGGGTTCAAATGCACTGAAAAACAAAAAAATGTTATTACGTAACTTCTACCATTAATAATTATCACGTGGTCCGAAGCTCATCAGAAAATTTTTTTTTTTTTGTTCTCCATGATCAAAACTTATGAGAATTGGCCAAAATTAAGCAAAAGAAGATAAATTACTGCCAAACAATTTGTCTCTCATAAAAAGCTCCCATTTATCACTTCAAGCCAAAAAATATTTCTTTGTGACCAAAAAACTCTCTCATAAAAAAATAAAACAAATAAAATAAAACAAATTATCATTTCAAGCCATTTACTTTTCTGCGGCCAACAAGTTTCAAAAAAGCCAAACGTATCGATTTTGGTTTCCAAAAAGCCAATAAAACTGCAATATCATTAATTAAGAGCTAAATAAAAACTCGACTTGACACTTCTCTGCATGTCTGTTGCCCTGATTGTTGAACTTCAACATTCACGAACAATTTCCTCGTTAAATGTTTTGCCAGTTTGCAGCGGGGTTAAGGAAAGTTATATATAAATTGTTATTTGTAAGCGTCAGTTTGAGTTGGACACTTTTACTTTCAAATGCATTTGTCGTCTACCTAACAAACATTTTGTTTATGCATGCAATGTATTCATAATTTTCAAGATGAGATTTAGTATTTTCTTCCACATGAATATTTTAAGCCTGTTTTTCTGTGCAAGCTTTAGGGAATACACACACCAGTCAGCATTTTGGTTTTGTGACTCATTGGAAAAATTGAATTTGAGGTTAACCTCTAGAGTTGCAGGTGTATACCACCAGTTGGTGTCAAAATCTATACCTCTAACACTTTGTTTTACCTATCATGATAATGGTGTGTGTTATAATTAAAGAAATCAATTAATGAGATAGGGAAGAAAATTAGAAAGTGAAAAGTGTTGGTTAAAAGCTTGTCATTTACTTTGCTAACATATTAAGTAATATGGAGCAAATAGAATGAATAGACTTATTATTTGGAGCAGAACTGGAGGACCAGGACTATAAAGATCGGTCACATGCATGACCTTTGTCGATTCTTTACAAGTTCGCATTCAAAGAATCATCTTTTGCCTGTATCGAGTAGACCTATTTTATAACCACTGGGTTACCTCTTCGGAGGTAACAGATAATTTAAGATACAACTTTGCAATGTTGGGTCCAGTGACACGTTGCATCATTTTGCACCGAATAAAGAAGTAAACTTAGTCATTAATGTGCAGTGACAACATAATCATCCCAGTATCAAGATAAATCTGGGTATTTCGAACTGCCTGATCGAGGAGCAGGTCTGATTGTGAAGATACAACTCTTTTTGGCAGTTTTGTCTAACCAGGCAGCGGGCCAATTACAGATTCAAATTTTTGTCAAGCATATAAAAGAGGACTGAAGATGAAACATAATGGAGAACAAAACATTTAAAAATCGTATTGCGCATCCTTTTTTTAAAAAGAAATCTGGAGTGTGGTGGGGTGAGGGAAAACATGCTGAAGGGAATTTTTTTCTCCACACAATTGATCAAGTCTGTACATTATTTGGATGTTGCATTTTCAGACATTTTCATATATTTAAAAGCTCTTTCCACAGTCCACGCTCCTGATCGGGAGACCTCCCGATTGGGAGATCGAGACATGCGCAGTGACCGTAATTTAAAATGTTGCTAATAAGTTCAGCCGTTAATTTCTTTTAGTAGTAAGAGGCCACTATACAGACCCCGACCAATCAGAAGCCAGCATTCCAGTCATGTGACTAATTTCTTATGAATTCATAGATATCATTGCTGGCTTGTGATTGTTCGGGGTCTGTGTAGTGGCCCGTGAGATTTTCCCTCTTGGTCATCGGATTGGTCGGGTCTGTATAGTGACCTCTGAGATTTTTTATTCATTTGCATGTTTTTAATGCTAACTTCTAATTGGTCCGGGTCTGTATAGCGGATTCTGATTGGTCCCTACCTGTATAGTGACTTCTCAGATTTTTCATCTGGATTATCCGATTGCCATCACAAGATATTCTCGACGACGGAGCTTCTGATTTGTCGGGGTCTGTATAGTGGCCCCTGAGATTTTCCAGGTCATTGGATTGCGTCACAAGATATTCTCAATTGTTCCGCAGAGTCCTTTTAACGAAGTGTATATTTTGTCCATTCTATACTGTTGCCATATATGGTCATCACACCACTATTAATTGACCGATCTAATTGCTTAAAAAATGACATAATCCTATTACGCATGTACTGGACCAATACCTTGTTCCGCACAGTCCATTTAACGAAGTGTATAGCTTTTCCTGACTGGGTGTATCATGGTACTCATTGTCGCCCATTTCAAAACAATACACCCTGATAATCTGTTGATTAGAAGCTTAGATTTGTCAAAGAGTTTAAATTGTAAAAATGATATAGATAAATCGCCATGTCACGATTATCGATAATATCGGGATAATATCGTCACAATTTACCGAGTCACATCATTCGAAAAGACATTGTACTTGACAATCGAGAAACAGAAAACTTGTCATGTTTCAGAACATGTTTTTGAAAATAGGTAAGATTTGAGCGACGATATTTTTTAAACGGTGTGATTTGAGAAGACGATTTTTGAAAACGTACGATTTGAGAACGACATTTTATTTTTAAATCCCTAAGACTTTGCACAGGCAGCAAAATTTGAGCGACGATATTTTGAAAACGTGAATGATTTGAGAAGACAATTTTTCTTAAACGCATCATTTGAGAAATAATTTATCTCAAACATTGTCATTTGAGGCAGTTTTTTGCTCAACTTTTTTTCATTTAATAGGACAAAAACTGGCGTCTAACGGGGAATGACAGGACAGAACTGCGCTTTAAATCGAAAAAGAGGGGATCTACGGGAGCTTAATCGTGAGACTATTTGCACAAAACTACGTTGTTAACGGGGAAAATGGCGTCAATGGGGGAATGACAGGACAGAACTGCGCTTTAATGCGAAAAAAGGGGGTGGGACTTGATTCCAAAGCACGTCCCCTAAACTTTTTTCCTCAAACATTACATTTGAGCATGCACTTTTTGAAACATTTTTAAACTTCTTTTTACTTGTCAAATTCTGTAATTCTAACTTTGTATATTTTGGAAATGATATTGGAATTAATATTTCTGAATAATTTGAGCTTTTGCTGCAGACTAAAATATTAAAATTTGCTCTTCAAAAAATATTGGCACGAAAATTGCGGCCTCATTTTCGATAGTGCCTGCGGGACCAGTTCTATTTTTTGGTTACATATTTGGGTGAGGAATGCATTTAGACTGTCTGACTGCATGCAACAAAGGTTCATGCAGAAATTCTTGTTTACTTATCAACCTTCAATAAAATAAAATAAAGTTTAAATCTTGTTTGATACTCAAAGACTATATGGACAGATGGACATCGTGTAGAAGCAATATTTTGACTAGTAATACTTCAATATTTAAAAGTACATTCTTATTGCTATGCATTGCAAAAGTCATTTAGAACAATTTATAATCCCATTCCTAATTTTCTTGTAGATCATCTTGGGGGGCTGAAATGGGCAATTAATTTGCTTGCTGAAACTAAAAGCTTTAGTGGCGAGCGCGGATGCTGAAGGGCACGAGGTCTAGGAGAGAAGGGGGAGGGGGGGCTTTTTTTTAGGTATTCTTGCAGGGGTTAAAATCATGCCTAAAAACGCAGTCAACCATGCAGATTGCAAATCTGTGGTGACCGTGATACCCCGAAAATAGATTCAATTAAAGACATTTTAGAACATATTTTTAGGAGAGAGGGATAAACACTTTTTCGTTTAGTGGATTTTAAACTATATACGTCCATATGCCTTTAAAGGTGTATGGACGTGTAGAGGCAACATTACAGCTACATTGCTTTAAAATGTATCAAAATCAATCACTGAGTGGACAGTAGCAAACAAATTCATAAAAATCGCTTTAATATGATTGACCATTTAATTTTGCATATTTTGTGCATATTTTATGATTACAGGGCGCTGTGGTATTTTCTTTTGTAAATTCTTTGTTTTTCATAATCATCTCATAACCCATATTTATGGGGATGAGACATTACAGTATCTATGTGCCCTTTTATTTTCACACAGCCCTCATGCCCGGACGTAGCATATATAGATACCATCTGACAATAGGCAAATAGGGTGTAATGTGGAGTGTAGGTATATAATAGACGGGGTGGGGGGGGGGGGGAGGAGGGGCGGTGGAAGCTCGTTTGATGACCATAACCCCATAATATAGGTAAATAGTCATAAGTTTGTAACATGGGGTCAAAGTTCGAGATTGTATCCCTCCGTCGGTGAATGTATTCGTCTGTGTGTGTGTGTGTGTGTGTGTGTGTGTGTGTGTGTGTGTGTGTGTGTGTATGAAGTTGTGCGTGCATGTACGCAACATTCAGACACTGTTGTATCAAAATGTGGCTCAAATTCTGCTGCACCATTTTAAACCAAAATTGCTGCAGGGGCCCTATGGGACACACGTGTACTTCTTATAAATTCTAGCAAACGGTCAGAGGCCAAAGGTCAAATGAAAGGATTTTTGACAGTTAGGTGCTATCTTGTATACAATGAGGACCTGTTGGAATTTTCTTGACTGAGGCGTAATACTATAGGCCTAATTAAAACTTTGCCTTTTTTTAAACTGATTTTTGCTTCAGATGATCTACCATGGTTAAGTCCTAAAAACTGCGTCGTGTTGATGCTTAATTGTAAATTGGCTACGCGACGCAATTGCGCGTTTCTTACCGCCCCATGCTTCCATATAGACCATGTAGACTGGTAGACTGATAGCATGCATGCAACACAAATTTTCAAAAGTGACATGTTACCATGTCATGAAGTTTTGCACGCGTAACAATATTTGAATTGTGTATTTGCAAAGCGATTCAAAAAATAAATTGTTGGCATGCTGCTTTGCTGCCATAAAGTTTATACGTAAAATCCTGCATAACAAACTGATAAAGTGCATACATATCGGCGTCTTTCATGTTTTTGCTTCCCTACATAACCTGAATACGATCTACTTTAGTATGTTAGTAAACAATTCGTGTACTTCTTCATTTTTATGATGTATGTTTTTCTCTGACATATTTATCAACCTCACTAACTTCTTCAAAACTCTCATGGAAGTCTGCAGTAATTGACCTTTACTCTTATTTAAACATTTTAAGTCTTCTTGCAATATTTGCATTTCTTACTCGGGTTTTCATGCCAATTCTATATGAAATACCCAATAAACTATGTATATGCGAACTCGTTGAAGCTTAGTGCATATAGACAACGCGAATCAGCCAAAGGAATTGTATTCTTGCTTTTGGTTGCAGATGGTGTATAAGATGTTTAGAAAACGTTTAAATATAGATGTCAAATGTAGCGTTGTATATCAGTATATATGCATTGGCGGCTTTCTTTGGCACATTAAGGTCATAACTGTTGTTGTGTTTACTTCATGGCAGGGAGCTGCCATTCATTGATAACATCAAGATTGTATTGTAATTTGCAGAACATTTTGATCCATTATTGTATAAGAGTTATATTGTATATTTATGACCATTCTGAAGCCAGGGAGGGGTATGGAGTCGTGTCAATTACCCCCACCCTTTCAGCTCTTGGGAGATTTGACTACTTGTGAATACATGAATGCAGAAAAGAAATTCAATGGCAAATTAGGTAGCCGCACCCATTGTCTCCTAAAACATAAAACCAATGCCGCCGTTTGTGTAAAATCCGGGTTAAGAGGGTCTCTATTAATCTATCGAATATATAGGACGGGGAAAGGGCTATTTTTCATGTGGGCTGCGGGGATTCACTAGGGCGGCAGTTTCTGACTATAACCATCCTGTTGAAATGTAATTTCAGGAACAGCGAATAAAACCGTAACGTCATCGTCCAGGGCCATTGGTTAAATCATGATTCGCCCTACACCACACATTTTCATGGGTGTAGCCAGGGAGGGAGGGGGGGGGTCGACAGGGTACCTCTCAATGGCGCCGGACCAGGTGGGGTAGACCGGGCATATGCCCACTAATAATTTGGTCTTCATAAATTATAGGTAAATATTTTAATTTCAGTTAATTTTACTCAAGAATTTATTTTTAAATCCCATATATGTATTTTCAAGTCAAAATTATGTAGTCTACCACTATCGATACAGTATAGTTAATAAAGTTGAGCATAATTTTGAAAAAATATCTTTAATCACTTCAGCCATTTGTGAGTCTATGCCAATATGTTATTGGAGACAGGTGGCTTAGTTGGTAGAGCGCACGACTGAGATGCCGGAGGTTAGTGGTTCGAGTTTCACGAGAGTCAATTAGGTGATTTTTCCACAATCTTGCAGACATATACGCCTGACATGTCGTCTGCCAATCACCTGCTGCTCATCCAACCTTTAGGAGAAGTGGACATTGGTTGGATGGCAGTGCCTGGTTCTCTGAACACTACTCGAGAAGTGAAGCGTGAAAACGTGGCGCTCATTCACTTCCCATATACCTCCCTGTCAAGTTCATGGCGCTGATCTCGAGCTGCTACCTGAGAAATTCACTGGTCGTTGTAAACAGGTAAAGCGCTTTGAGTACGCTTTCCGTGTAGAAAAGCGCTATATAAATCTCGGTATTATCATTACCTCCGCCAACGAAATTAGACGGAAGGTTATGTTTTCGCCTCTGTAAATTTGTTTGTTTGTCTGTTTGTTTGTTTGTCATTAAAACATCTTAAGAACTGATGACTGGATTTGGATCAAATATGGTGTGCGGTTTTGTTTCTGCTTAAGGAAAATGTGATAACAATTTTAGACATATTGGAACAGAGGAAGGATACAAATGAAGGAAGGGGGAAGTCATGTTTTGCCCTGTTTTTCTGTTTGTCTGTCATCAAGACAGCAAGATATCTCAAGAAGTGAATATCGGATTTGGATTAAATTTGGTGTGTGGTTGTGTTATTGCTTAAGGAAGACGTGATTAAAATGTGAGACATTGGAACAAGAGATAGGTGCAAATGGGGGGTGGGGACATGTTCGTGACTCTGTTTGTTTGGCTTTCATCAAATATCTCCAGGACTGATGATAGGATTTGAATTAAATTTGATGTGTGGTTTTGTTACTACTTAAGGACGAAGTGATTACAATTTTAGATATGTTAGAACAAGGGAAAGATACAAATGGGTGGGTGGGGACATTTTAAGGTGAGTTTGTCTGTCATCAAGTTATCTCCAGAGTTGATGATTGGATTTTGATTAAATATGGTGTGTGGTTGTTGGTTTTGTTACCTGGTTACTGTTCATGAAAGAAGTGATTAAAATTTGGGACTAATTGGAACAGGGGAATGGCAGAAATTGAGAGGTGGTGATGTTTTAGGATGAGATCTGTCAAGACTAAGTTGTCAAGACCAAGTTGAAACTTTCCAATGGAATGTACTGAACAATAATTACTTGTGCTCTGAATGAAGATCCAAACAATCAATTTTTTGGATTCTAAGAGACTTACATCAAGTGTTCTTTGGAATCAATGAAAGTGATACAATTGATTTCTGCCACGAATGGAAAATGATGGAATGTGAATCATGGCTGAACAGAGCTCAAACAATGATGCTTCACTTGAATAAACTTGAAAATAATGGCATGGCCTTGGAAGAAATCCAGTCAAGATAATCTTCAACTGTTCAGATTGCAAATGTTCATTACAGATCAAAACTTGAGGATGAATCTTGATGGGCCTAGGATTTCTGAGGTAGATTATATTGGGTTGGGTATGGAGATCAAATGAACTCTAAAATTATTCTAGGCATGCTGGAATTGCAGCGGGCGGAGGTCAGCGCTCTAGAGAGTGCTAATATTCTAGTTATTATATGAAGCGATGGTTTTCTTCAAAATATGCCCAATATTAATCAAGGATTTTTAAGTGACAAAAACCGGGAGAATGCTCAAATTTCCAAAACATTGCCCACCAATCTCAAACCCCTTTCAGCGCGCCTTCCTCACCCCACCACCCCCCCCGCCACCTCCCTAAGATTTGCATGATTTTGAGACGATGACCTTCTTGACTTGTTTTTTTCTCTTCAGCGTTCAGTTAGAGTTAGCCTCCGAATTATGTAATAAGCTGTTATTTTGAAGATGCTATTTCGAACATATTTTAGGACGTCAGCTTTTTCTCCTCGGCAACCTCCCCCCCCCCCCCTTCTCCACATCGAAAAACTTCCTACATCCCTGATTTTCTCTCATAAGTGATTTCAATATTCAAATATTTGGACCTTCGACCACATCAGTTGCACGCCCACGGGTTTGAGCTCTCTTTTAATGTACCTATTGATGAGGCCTGGGCCTTTATAATAAGATAATGCTATTTTCAAACGGAGTAGCCATATAGGTCAATTTGTCTACTAACTGTGGTGTAGCGGTTATCATACCTGTCTACAGACCACGAGGCCCTAGGTTTAAGCCTGGGTTGGGTAGACACGCCAGTGCACCACAACTGGTTATCAAAGGCCGTGGACATTGACTTGGTTGTCGATGTTATGTCTGTCCGTACGTCGTACCTGTGTTCTCGTCAGGCTGGGCCGTATTAAGCGTTTTGTGATAGCATTGTTACTATCATAACCGAATACGCAGGCGACGACCCCGTCATTGTAATTGTGTGTTCACTCGTCGTCGTCGATATAGGGCAATACGAGGCACGGTTACCAGGTCTGACACACGTCTACCGGCCAAATATTCATTGAAAATCGGGCAAGAAAAGGCCAAATCAGTTTCCAATGAATCATTGAAAGAAGTACCAAACGATAAAAAAGACAAGTTAAGATATATATTTGTTTTCGCTTCACACAAAAGTTTTCACTAAATCAAATGGAAACAAATATTATTTGACTGTATATTTGGAGTTTCAAATTTCTGATAACACAAATGCTAAAAATAGATGTATGTAAATAATTGTTTCATGAGTTAATTGTGAAATTAAGGAAAGAATAAGTTTAGTTTAGCAAAATACTAGAAACAGGCGACAAATTTTACCGGCCAAACATGTCTCAAAACGGCAAAATTTGCCATATTTGGCCGGTAATGGGCCAATATGGTTGTATGGGGGCAACCCGGGGGCAACCCGGGGGCAACCCTGATACGAGGAAACTGACAGAGGGCAAGTGGTTGATAATCTGATCAATATTGTCTCGAGAAAACGTACATAGAACACTAAGCAAAGACCCGTAGACTGGAATAGCCGGGATAGCAACAAATCTCTTTATATTATTTATTTTCTCAGTTAAAACCAGAACATTTCGAACAGTCGAAGTTTCGGGGTTAGCATGAACTAGTCTAACAGTGTGGAAATGTTCAAGTTGGGTTCAAGTTCTTGTGCATCATAATTCGTATACACTTTGATTCAGGTTTTCCAGACTGCAAATACAATAGAAAGAAAACTTATTTCGTCTTGTTTGATATATATATATATATATACATATATATATATATATTTTATATATATATATATATATATATATATATATATATATATATATATATATATATATATATATATATATATATATATATATATATATATGTATATATATATATATATATATATATATATATATATATATATATATATATATATATATATATATATATATATATATATATATATATATATATATATATATATATATATATATATATATATATATATATATATAATATATATATATATACACCTTACCCCTCAACCATGCTATTTATTACCTCCGCCAACGACGCTGGACGGAGGTTATGTTTTCGTTTGTTTGTCTGTTTGCTATCAAGATATCTCAAGAACTGGTGGCTGGATTTGGATCACATTAGGTGTGTGGTTTTGGTTCTGCTGTAGGAAGAGGTGATTACAATTTGGGAAATATTGGAACAGGGAAAGGGCGCAAATGGAGGGGTGGGGACATTTTAAGGTGAGTTTGTCTCTCATTAGAATATCTCAAGGACTGATTATTAAATCTATATTCAATTTGATGTGTGGTTTTGGTATTGCTACCGGAACAAGTGATTTAGATTTGGGAAGTATTGGTTCAAAGCAAGGGCAGAAAACGAGGGGTGGGGATGTTTAGCTGTTTAGGGAAAGGTCTGTCAAGACAGTTTAAACTTTACAATGAAATGTGTTGAACAATGAAATCATACCATGAAAGAAATCCAACAATCAATTTCCTGGACTCAAAGATACTTTTATCAAGTGGTCTCTAGAATAAAAAAAAATAACACAATTGGTTTCTGCCATGAGTGGAAAATGATGCAACGTGGATCTTGAATGAAAATAACTCAAACAATGACTGCTTTGCCTGAATAAAACTGAAAACAATGGTATGGCCTTGGACACTGCTGGTAGCACGGAACTAATACAGTATCACTCCGCCATCAAAAATGTGAACCCCTCAGAGAAAAGGCTAATCAAAATATTTTCGAGAGGTCCCATATCATGGGACAGAAAACTGAGAAATTGAAAATTTCAGGAACGGTAGAGAAAGGATAGGACTTAACTATGCATATCCAAACTCGACGATTTGCTTCAGTAAAAGTTTCATGGGGAACTATTTTACCAAAGACCCACACCAGAATTTGAGTGATTTGGTGAGGGTGTACAACACTTCTTCACTTCAGCCTTAGAAAAAGGGCCAAAACCTCTGGTGACCCCCTATTGAAAGTACCCTCATCCAAGAGATATATCAGATGGTACTTTTTGGAAAACATCACAAAAGATCTTAAATCTATAACACTCTGGTACAAAAAAGGACCCCGAACTTGACTCTTTCATCATAGGCTCCAATAGGAAAAAAATTAGTTCTGTGCTAACTGTTGGAAGAAATCCAGTCAGACGATAATCTTCCAGTGTTCAAAATGCAAATGATCATTACAGATCAAATTGGGATAAATCTTGGTGTGCCTAGGATTTCTGAGGTAGATTATATTGAGTGTGGGGATCAAATGAACTCTACAATTATTCTAGACATGTTGGAATTGCAATGGGGGCGGAGGTATGCGCTCTACTGAGAGAGAGAGAGAGAGAGAGAGAGAGAGAGAGAGAGAGAGAGAGAGAGAGAGAGAGAGAGAGAGAGAGAGAGAGAGAGAGAGAGAGAGAGAGAGAGAGAGAGAGTTGAACACACAATTACAATGACGGGGTCGTCGCCTGCGCATTCGGTTATGATAGTACAAATGCTATCACGAAACGCTTAATACGACCCGGACGCGAACACATGTACGACGTACGGACAGACATAACATCGACAACCAAGTCAATGTCCACGGCCTTTGATAACCAGTCGTGGTGCACTGGCGTGTCTACCTACCCCATGATTAAACCCGGGGCCTCGTGGTCTGTAGACAGGTATGATAACCGCTACACCACAGTAGGTAGATAAAATTCATATTGTAGTTTATGTTTGTTTTAACTTGTAGGCCTATGTATGTTTGGTTGAAATAAAGTTTTCATTCCTATTCATTTATTCATTATTAACAGATCAATAGAAAATGCCTACGGATAAGCTTGATTACATTTCAATAATTAGTCGAAACCGATGCTTGTATAGATCCCAGATCTCAACAATAACACCATGACCTGATAGCTTGCCAATGAAGATCGATACTATTTTTTGAAAACTTTTTATGAATGATGACTGACTTTTGACCTCTCACATAACACGTTATAGGGTTAAACCAGCTAAGTGATATTAGACTTCCCTCAGTCCCTGGCAGCATGCATGGTTAAACCTAATATTACCAGATGAACGTTTGTGAAATGAGAGAAATAATTCCCAAAAGCGACGAGGCTTTGTCAATCTGTGACAATATCAGACAGCTTCCATTTTAAAGGATTAGGTCATGGGGTTAAGCAAGTCCATTTTATATGTAAGAGGAATTCAAAAGAAACATGGATGAAAGCATTCAATAATCTTATTCCGTTATAGGATATATTAAAGTTTACAGTTTGGTATCATTTTGTGTAAAAACGATTAAAACTAGTCTAGTTGTGACGTCACAGCCTCAGATACCTCAAAATCTTTATGTATTTTATCATATTTTTCATGCCATTTTGTGGCTAAAAAACGATTGGACTCATATGTCTGCAAAAAAGTTAGTAAAACAGAGTAGTAAACTGGTGGGGGTAATTTTTATTTACACCTGAAGAACGTCAAGAGAAAATATAATTCAAATGGTAAAAAAAGTTATTTAAAAATTTAAATATAAGATTTGCTAAGAATGTGAGGATGAGGGCGCCAACCTTCCATAGTAGACTTAGTACACCAGTCATTTCCACACATAACTTTAAACTTGAATATCTCCTTAACAGAATAAGATTTTTGAATGCTTTCCTCGTTCATATCTGCATATAACTGTATAAGATCAACTTGCTCGACCACTGGACTAATCCGTTAAAATACTATGACGCCATGCACTCTGCATGTGTAACATATCGCGCTCTGGCTATTAAAACATAAAATTTGTGGAGGCCGGTCTTCTTACTGATGATAGGGGTTGTAATATATACCACCGTGACTTGTGATGTCAGACATGTATTGACGAACTTGCTCAAGTTTTGAAAGTTTGCAGTATGCTCAGTCTGCGGGCTTAATTGTCAGGCATATTGATAAATGGCGAAATCTGGAAATTGTCAATTGCAACTGACATAGTATAACGTAAAATATAATGTCGATTTCGGATAATCATGTTGTTCTGTTATTGGTCAGAACAGGCCATACTGTCATATCAATCTTAAAACGTCATATCACTCAGAAATTTAACATTAGCCTATTTCCGATGTCTTTTGGATATGACTATTTAAAACATCCTTTTTGGCTGAAGCCGTCAGAGTGATATGACCAGTTTTGACCAATGAAGTTACTCAAAATGGACCTCGAAATGGACATATGTAAGTCATAATTGTAAAATATCGATATTGGGGCCTATGGCACACTATATGCTGATATAGGCACCCCATAGATGTCATTGCATGCGTTCAACAAGCAGGGAAGTGACACTTTGTTCAAGCAGCCTTTGGAATCTGTTTTAACCTAACGAAAAGAAATGCGCGTGTAGTCCCGAAATTGCGTTTAAAATGCTCCATTGTACGTCTTGGAGCATTAGTGGGACAGTGGGATCCCCCCTCATCACCCCTTCGCCATTGTACGTCTTGGAGTTGTTGGGACCGTGTGATCCCCCTCCCCCTTGTACCCGTAATCCGCCCACCATTCCATTTGTATTCACGGTTAGCTCAACACTGCAAACGCAGCAGCTCTTACTGCTGTACTGTCTTATGTCAGTTTGTGTATAGTGTAAGGATCACGTTCAGCGTTTGATTCGGTCTCCTTTTTCATTTTTGTATTTTCCAATTCTTATTGTTTGCGTCCAAGAGAAGTTGGAAAACGAGGGTGGAAGTTTTTACCTAATCACGAACTCGACAACGGACTCTTACAGTGATCTCAGTTTCCACGAATTTTGAGTCTATATCTAGCATGCATGTCTGGACAAAGTTTTTTCAATTTTGCATCGACATTTCATCAGTTTACCAGGGATGATTTTACCCCAGCTTCTGGGAAGTTTGCTTGTATAAGCAATACTTAGCGAATTGGTATTTTCCCCAATTTTCTTAACTGCTCAAAATCGTGCAACTTTTAGACTTAACCTTTTAAGGCACTTAGGCAGAACTTTTTACGTAGTTATAATGGTGGGTGTGCACAAATGTGTATACAAAATGATATTTCATCCCAGCAACAGTGTCCAGGTGGCGTAGTGGCAGTGAGGGCAGGGGGAAACTGTCTCACAGTGAAACTTTCTGAGTGGGCACTGAATACTCACAGGGGCACATAAATTGTCCTGAGAATAAGGAAGGCAGGAAGACAGCTACCCCATGGCCCGGGCCCGGAGTTTTCTTCAAGTTCCATTTTCGGGCACTTTCCTTTGACAAATTTCAAATTTGTCCTCTGGTTTTACCTTTCTCTTTGCAAAATTTTCTTTGATTTTCGGGAAATTTTGTTCATTTTTGGTCATTTCAATAAAATTTCGGTGAACATTTGTCAATTTGGGGAAATTTCGTTCATATTTGGCAATTTGATTTTCAATTTTCGGGAAATTTCTATAATTTTTAGGCAATTGCATTTGATTTGAGGAACTTTTTGTCAATTTTGGGAAAATTTGTTGACAAATTTCATATAATTTTACCAAAGTTCCTTTAATTTTACCAAATTTTTCTTCAATTTTACCAATTGTTTTAATTTTATATTAGTAATTTCCCAACCGGAAATACCAGGAAGGTGAATTCGTCTCAGGTCATTTTTTTTTTTTTGCACTGGCAGCTAAAAAGTGGGACGGCTTAAGTCGGCAAAATCACAATAAATGCATGACTTTCAGCCTTCCAGCCTGGTTCAGACATGCCTGTCCTGTACAGTCACCTCCCAAGATGACAAGTCATGTGTTCATGTGGTCTTGAGTGTCGCTTGATGAGAACTTTGTATCGTACAGTCGTAGCATCTGGCCACCTTTGTTTCTCTGGCCCATTTGCAGTTTACTGTATAGAGCTACTTTAGGCAGGCGATCCTCTGGCATTCGAATAACACGTCTACACCAACGGAGTTGCCTTGCTGCGACAACACTGGACATGCCAGCGCGCTCAAGTACTTCCACATTGCTGATATGGTCCTGCCATCGAATACCTATAGTATCATGTGTAGGTGATGCAGCTGTTGGGTTGTAAGCTTTGTGAAATGGCGCTTGTAAAGTGTCACTGTCTCCAGACCATATAATAGGGAGGATATAACCACTGCTTGGTAGATTTCAGCTTAGTTTGCCAAGTTTTCCACTCTGCATTTGGTATGAGCTCGCAGTCTCGCCCGCAAATTGAGGAGCTTGCCATCGCTCCTGGTCCTGAAGTGTATCCCCTTACAGAGATCTGATGACATTGTTGTTAGCACTCCAGCGAAGATCAATGTGAAAAGTGTTGGTGCTAGAACACAGCCTTGCTTGACAACATGACTGATTTCAAATGGGATCCACTTGCACGAATTCTGCCTGTCATGCCATCGTGAAGCAGAAGTTCTTCAGGACAACCGTAAACTTTGGTTTTCAAATGTCAACAGTGTCAAATTCGTTGTGGAAATGTACAACTGTCTGTTTTGTTCCAGTGCTTTCTCCTGTAGCTGCCTCAGTGTGAAGATCATGTATGTCAGTCTATTGTGGATCTTTTGCGGTGGAATCCACACTGACTTTCAGGCAGGACACTCTAAGCAATCTCGCTTAGCCTGTTTAGTAGGAATCTTGATAAGATCTTACTTGCTATTGATAAAAGTGAGATGTCGCGATACTTCCTGCATACTTGCTTGTCACCTTTCCGCTTGTACAAAGTGACAATTAAAGGATTAGTTAAACGGTCAAGCATGTTTATCTTATATAAAAGGGGACTTCAAAGAAACAAAATGGTGAAGAAAGCATTCTAAAATCTTATTCTGTCAAGGAGCTATTTAAGTTAAAAGTTTGGTATCTTTTGTGCAGAAACGACTGAAATCAGACTAGTTGTGATGTCATAGCCTGCTTAAAGGACAAACAACTCAATGCAGCTGGATGGTTGACGAGGCAGCATTTTCTAGGGATGGCATTGCCTCTCCATAGTAGGAAGCCCCTAGGAAACAAAGCTGTCCTCACACCCAACCTGGTTGGACAACCGCATCCAACGGGTCTTCATCAAGCCATTTTGGGACAACGAAATCACAGAATTTTCAGAGCTTCTTGGAGCTTGGCCCCCTGCACTTCTGGCAGGCTTCTCCCCTGGACCCCTATCCTTATGCGGGCCCCTGGACCCCACGTCGTCATACACCCAGTCCCCCTTTGTTGTAATAGTTTTAAATTTGAAGTTCAATGTATTATTCGCCATTTAACATTTTATTCAGTGTAATTAAGCAAATAATTAGATGTTATTGAAGTTATTGACGACATGTTTAAAGCCCTATAGAGTCATCACTTAATCTGCTGAGTTAAGCTGATCAGTAGGCCTTTACGTCATTTTCTTTTGACATAGGATGATTCAGCTTGATTTTCACATTAGACCTTCAGACAGGCATTTAGCTGTTTATTCATAATCATAACAGACAATAGTTATCTGGTTGTGCCTATTTGGCTCTATGGGAGTGATTTACACTGCAGGGATAACAAATCTGGTTATACACATTTACGGGGTTGCAAAATATTCCAGCTTATAATATTTGCCTTTTCCCACTTTATGATAAGGTTAAACAAGTGTTTGTCTGTTTGTGAGTTGAGTGCGTGTTTTGAATATTTCGCTTTGCCAGGATACAGCTCCTTGGACTTTGCAAATGTCTCTGTTAACGTGCATACTACGATATGTACACGAACAGACGAAATCATTCCCGAAACGTGTTGCAAATCCATATAATGTGTATTGGTGGCGCCACGACCGCGGACCGAGGGCGGGGAAGGGGGTTTGGCCGGGTCGTCGATAGGATTCGCGGAGCCCGGGGGAAATCATGGCCCCAGAGAATACGGGCCCCATATAACTTATACGATCCCTTATGCCCCGTGCCCCTAGAGCATTGGGCCCGAGGGCATTTACCCAGTTCACTCCCATCTAGGCGACCCTGGGGGAGGGGTATAGACCCCGCCGTCAGGGACGTCTATATATAGCCTCACCATCAGGGAAAAAATCTGTCGATAAATGATATAACAGAGTGTGGGTATATATATGTGTATATATATATATATATATATATATATATATATATATATATATATATATATATATATATATATATATATATATATATATATATATATATATATATATATATATATATATATATATATATATATATATATATATATATATATATATATATATATATATATATATATATATATATATATATATATATATATATATATATATATATATATATATATATATATATATATATATATATGTATGTATATATATATATATATATATATATATATATATATATATATATATATATATATATATATATATATATATATATATATATATATATATATATATATATATATATATATATATATATATATATCTATATATATATATATATATATATATATATATATATATATATATATATATATATATATATATATATATATATATATATATATATGTATATATATATATTTATGTATATATATATATACATATATATATATATATATATATATATATATATATATATATATATATATATATATGTATGTATATATATATATATATATATATGTATGTATGTATGTATGTATGTATGTATGTATGTATATACATGCATGTATGCACACATACATACATACATACATACATACATACATACATACATACATACATACATACATACATACATACATACATACATACATACATATATATATATATATATATATATATATTCAGATTTTCAGCCACCCATTTAGTTGAGGAGCCTGATCGCCTAAAACTGTTAAAATTGTGTTCGAATATCAAATATTATGTACATAAACTGATAACGGCATTTGGTCACATTCCATTTGATTTGATAGTAGGCTTATGCCACGGGAGGAATAGCAGAGCTGTGTCTTTCTTTTGCCTTATATATAAAGTATTCTTTTTATTATAATAAACTGCATGTTCTCTTTCCCATAATAGGCATCATTTCGATCAAACCGTTCAACGTTACAAGGTTATTTCCTGGCTGGAAAGGGAATACTATGGTGGCCGGTGGGTGCCTCCCTATTTGCCAGCAACATCGGCAGTGAACATTTCATCGGCCTCGCTGGATCGGGTGCCGCCGGTGGGATTGCTGTTGGTGCTTTTGAATTCAATGTAAGTTTATGAAATACCTTTTCTTTCAAAGAATGAGTAAATCGAGGACAGTTAGCATATCGTAAGAAAAAAAATACAAAATTGTATTCAACGTTTCTGATTGGTCGAAATATCTACACAAACTACTGACAAGTCAACCAAACAACCGCCGCGGAAGTAACGCCACTGTGATTACTGCTGATGCGTCAAGCAACTTTCTTGAGACAAGATTCCTTATGTTAACCCAAATCAATGCTTTGTTCAGATATTTTATACATCTATTAATAAAGTCGATGTCATCTTTATATTGCTCATATGTTGTGTCTTTTCAGGCCATGGCTGTTCTTCTTCTGCTGGGGTGGTACTTCCTCCCAGTGTACATATCTTCTGGGGTAAGTATAGTTGTTTTTCTCTCATTATATATATCTGCAAACATTCGCGTATGTGGGTTGTGTGTGGGTTTGATAGGTTGAGGGTAAAATTAAACAGATTTTCGGAATACTTTAAAAGAAGATGTATTCATGTGCGCTGACGAAGTATACAGGCGCACATTCCTTGAATTTGCAATCTCTTAAACATAACAGTGATTTCTGATTCTTCACCTCCTTGTGAAAGAAACTTCGGAACTGAAAACCTTGCAAAATGATACATCTTTCTCAACAGCTCAAAGAAGTTGTATACAACAATTGTGTTAAAGGTTATATGTGGCACAACAATGTTGCAACACTCAAGTGGTCTACTCACAGTATACAATATAATTCAAGGATTAGTTCAGAGGTCCAGCAAGTCCATTTTATATGAAAGAGGATTTCAACAAACAAAATGGTAAAGAAAGCATTCAAAAATCTTATTCCGTTAAGGAGATATTCAAATTTAAAGCTCAGTCTTATCTGTGTAGAAATGACTAGGTGTAGTAAATATACTATGGAAAGTTGGCGTCTTCATCCTCACATCTTTAACAATTGTTAATGTATTTTAAAGAAAGTTTATTTAAATTTTTCACTATTTGAATTATTTTCCCTCAGACTTTCTTCAGGTGGTATATTACAAATACCCTTCCTATATTAAGTTTTACTAATTTTTGGACATATCCCATGGTTTTTAAGCCACAAAATCGTAGGACAAAATATGTTACAATACATAAAGACTTTAAGAAATCTGAAGCTATGACATCACAACTAGTCTGATTTCAGTCGTTTCTACACAAATAATACCAAAATTTAAACCCAGATATCTCATTAACGGAATAAGATTTTTGAATGCTTTCTGCACCATTTTGTTTCTTTTTAAGTCCTTTTTCAAATAAGATGAACATGCTTGACCCCTGAACTAATCCTTAGAATTTGATCTGCGACCACGAATTTGTTATTAAATTTAATACTCCCACTCTCCATTCAATCTTAAATCAAACATTGAATGAGAGAGTGGGAAGGGCAGGGTCGAGATACTTGTAAAGAAGAAGGGGTATTTATTTTGAAATGATTTTAAGATATTCACTTGATATGAAATAATTTTCAAAAAAAAAAAACGTGAATACTAAAATGAAGTTCTGACGGAACGTTTTAGACTTCAAACATTCTTTGTTTGTAACATGCAGCAAAATAGGCATATTCAGGCATATTTATATACAGGATATACATATACAGGCATATACATATATAGGCATGAATAGGCATATACAGGCATATACAGGCATATACAGTATGTTCCAAGCAGGTTTGTCCAAGATTGTACCTTTTTTATGTCTATGTAAAAGATCATCGAATGTTTTAATAGACCAGTCTTAGATCTTGTGATACTCGTTTCGTTTCTGACTCCCGACTGACCACGATTTTTTAATCATTATTCAAAATCCATGAAAAATGATGAAAATAGAAAAAATATTTATCCAAATTGGTCAAATTTACCGTTTTAGAGCATTTTGAATTTTCAAAACATGCAAATTTTTGTTCCTCTTTAAGTTCCTCTTGTGATGTATAACAGGGCGGAAGTTCTTATTTCCTTATATGAAGCCTTTGTTTCTTTAATTGCTATATAGTCACACATTAGTGAAAAATGGAAAGGAATTTTAACCAAACGTTTTTTCAGTGTTGACCATACCCTTAACCAAAATCTAGCAGGAATAGACTTTGTCATCATTTTCAGGAACTGAAATGTAGGAAGAAAATATAAAGAATTACATAAAGCTTTTCAGCTACCCTCCTGGTCATACATCACAAATCTAACATTAATTATGCATTCACTGCAGATCACTAAAACTTGAATCAGCCATAATTCGAAAACAATACGTGTTATTACTGTATTAACAAGATTTAAAGACTTGCGTTTAGAATCTAATGCTCTTTCTCGTCAGCTCTAGGCTAAAAATCTTTCGGCGTTCATAGACCTTTAAGATCTTGTTGTAATGCTATTATTTTGATCTTCAAATTTACCAAGTGATGACTTCAAGAACAATAAATGTAAACTGGTGAATTGATTACTTTTGAACAAATTATTTATGAAATTTGGCAACATAATTGTCTTTGGGACATTTTTCATAATACATCATAGTGGTAATGTAGCACCTTCCTGCTCCAACTGTACTCTTAGGTATATGCATATGCTTTACGGGGATGTAGCACCTCCCTGCTCTAAACAGAGTCCTATACTGTCCTATATGGACAGATGGACATTAACCAATTTCTGTATTGGTTGAAAGAGTATAACAATCTGAGCAAATCAGATGTTAGAAAAATAACCTTTCAGTAAAGCAATCACTTTCAAAGTTTACTATTTTATGAAATTTGGCAGGTTGGTATTAATCGTCTTTAGGACATTTTTCATAATACATCATAATGTAAAAGTATAACACCTCCCTACTATACATATGCTTTAAGAGGGGATGTAGCATCTCCCTGCTTTAAACGTCAATGGACATTTTCTATATTGGTCGAAAGAATAACAATCTGAGGAGATCAGTTTTAGAAGGAAAAAACTTTTAATTTTTGAGTTGTGGCTGATTAAAGTTTGTTCAGTTTTTAATTTATGCGAAATTTGTGATGTATGATTATAGGCAAAAGGCTTAAAATCTTTAAGTAGTTCTTTAAATTTCTTTCCTAAATCTTATTCAAAATTACAGGAAAGTCTATTCCTGTTAGCAGGCTATAAATTTGTTTAAGGGTGTGGAAAAAACTAACACTTTTTGGCGGAAATTGCTGCCCCACTGCAAACAATCAAAGAAATATATGATAGATATACAAAGAATCACAGCGTATCATCAAGCAAACCGCTGAAGCTGTCGTCATAACCAAACATGATAGAACAACAGACCTTGCTAATTCGAGACTTAACTTAAACTTGCTATAATAACTTGGTGACGCTTTATGTTAGACACGTATGTTGACAAGTGCCATCATTCTCTAAGTTACATTTACTTCTTTTTGTCTCACCCTTTCAAATATTCGATTGATTTTATGCTAAACAAAATTTGTAAATATTTTCTGCGTTTTTATATAAATCATAAATAGTTGCAGCAAAGGGGTGCATTGGGTCGAAGAGTTTTGTAACCTTTATAAATTGCACACCCAAGTTGAAGACTCGTAAAATGAAAAAGGGATAATTTTCTGAACTGCCTGTTAAGTAAGTGGAAGAGCCGAAAGACCCTTCCGTTTAATTTTATTTTGTTTTTCAGAAGAAGAAAAAAATAACACTCGGTAATATCTGAACCACCATTTTTTTAAAAGCATAGGCAACGTCAGTGATGTACGCCAGCAATAGAAAAGTATGGATCCGAACGTTACTTTGATGCCTTTCTTGAAAAAGTATGGGCGGCGGGTCTAAAAGACGTTGATTACGTTATTTTTGATATGTTGGGCAGAGGCTCGAGCCCTCAAATCCCCGTAACAACGCGCTGCTGGTCACTGCCCTTCAAGCCCGGTAGATGCTGGCACCATGGAAGTAGAAGAGACTTCCATGCTGGCACTAACACGCGTAGTCAGTCTACTTCCCGGTTTGCCTGATAAACAGGGATTTGCCAGAAGGTTAATGCAGAAGCTCTTTGGTTAATGTGAATGTGATTGTTTGTTTTCCTTTCCCAACAGGTTTTTACAATGCCAGAATACCTTCGGAAAAGATACGGCGGGCAGAGAGTGAGAGTGTATCTCGCCGTCCTTGCTTTGCTTTTATCCGTTTTAACGAAAATATCAGTGAGTATTAAAATGTGCAAGCAAAATTTTCTTCATTTCTTTCAAGAGTAAACTTGAAGTTTGCATTAAATTGTGTGTGTGGTCAGTTTGCTGAGTCAACCACAGGAGTGGGTGTGTGTCAAATAATTTGTGGAACGCTGTTGATATTTTCCTACTAAACAATTAAAGCCGAGGTCTCTCATTGGGTCAGCAGGTCAGCGCTTGGATGAAAGTGATTTTCCACTTCACCTTCAATATATATTTGTTTATTTTGCTCTCAGTTATTGTCTTACTCGTCATGACCATCACTATGAATGGTTAATTTGTTTTTACCAAGACTCAAATGAAAGCAAGTAAACGACTGTCCTTGCGACTGGCCAGCAGTGATGAGAAAAAGCAAACGTTTTCGATCATATTTTGTGTAAAAATGTATGGTGCATCATTAGCGCATGTGGTGGCTAGGACAGGAATGTTATTTTTTGCTCAATAAGTTGTAAAGTTTCAACTTTCATTGAGGTCATTTTTAGTTTTAGCCACATTTAGTCGGATCACTACGTTAATTGGATAATCGGGTGTCATTTTATGAGCAATTTAATGACTGAGTGCAGACAGCAAAGGGTATTCAGATGATTCAGCTCTCTCGTCACGAAAATGGGAGTGGTTGTAAAAATGAGCGCGAATTCAAGTCATTTATAGTTTTATAGATTTGAAATTTCCTTGTTAAGTAGAAATAAGACGAGAGGACAGTCCTACCAATCCAGGAAGGAGGGAGGGGGGGGGGTGCACTGGTAAGGGTGTGCAGCCCATCAACAGAAAAATATACCCGCAGTATGACAGATTTTTGGTAACTGCAGTATGAAATTATACAATTTTGATACCCGCAATATGAAATAAGTCAATTTTGATACCTGCAGTATGAGTTCTCAACGAAAATATAGTAAAAATGGAAAAGCAGTACAAAATTAACACAGTTAAACCTAATTTTTTGGGACCGGCACTACAAAAATGATGAAAAAAAGACATTTTTTAGTACAATTTTTTAATATTTTTTTTATAGTGAATAAAGACACCTGCACTATCAAAATGGTGCAAAAAAGGTACCTGCTCGGGCGGCACATACACATATACCTCACATATGGAATTCCCCCCCCCCCCCCACCCTCCCTTCCCCCCCTGCCTTCTTTTCCTCCCAGCTTCCAATGAGGATCCATCAGTCTGGTTTAGACCGGTAGACATATCTATTTTAGCGGATCACTCGGAACCGTAAACCTAAAAGATTAGTTCAGGGGTCTTAAGCAAATTTATCTTATACAGTTATATGATAGACGATTTTAAAAGAAACAAAATGATAAGAAAACATTCAATTTTTTTATTCCGTTAAGGATATTCAAGTTGAAAGCTTTGTCTTATCCGTGTAGGAATGACTGGTGTAGTTAGTCTACTATCAAAGGTTGGGGCTCTCACATTGATTACAATTGTTAATGCATTTTAAAGATAATCATGTCAGGCGGTAAATTATAATTACCCTTTTAGATTATGTTTTACTGACATATCCAATGGTTTTTAAGCCACAAAATCACAGGAAAAAATATGATAAAATACACAAGGCTTTGGGGGATCTGAGGCTGTGACGTCACAACTAGTCTGATTTCAGTCATTTCTACACAAATGATACCAAACTTTAACGGAATAAGATGTTTGGATGCTTTCTTTATCAATATTCTTCTTTCAGACTTTCATATAAGATAATCTTGCTTGTCCACTGAAGTTATCCTGACAGGATTTTAATGTAACCAAGGGTGTATGTATACATCCTTGATTAAATGGAGCCCGCCATTGAGTAATATTACCCACAATACATTATAGGTCCTAGTTACTACTGCCTCCTTGCTTTAGGGTGGAAGGAGGGGGGCAGCAGGTGCTTTTTTGAAAGTTGGGGGTGGACGGGCAGGAGGCGCCCTTTTGAAAGTTGGGAGTTGGGGGCGGATCGGAACAGGAGGTTCCCTTTTCAAAGTTACATGAAATTATTCCAGGACATTCTTCAGTTCTTGAAGCTTGAAAACAAGTAGAAACCCACCCACTCACAAATCCTACATAGTACATAGAAGTTGTAATATCCATTTAGTATTCATTTGACACAAAGCGTGTCATTTACCAGGGGCCCCAACACTGAGGGCCATGATGGGAGGGAGCATAGCCCTCAATAATTTTGTAGGCAATAATTTTCAAAAATAGGCCTTTTACCTATTCGCCCGATGGGCAATTGCCAACGCCTATACCGAAAGTGGGAAAGAATCACCAAAATTACGCTAAAATAAAAAAAAACATCACCATACAAAAATATACATTTGGAAAAAAAGTGGCGGTGGGGTGCTAACTCAAATCCCGCATATACTCAAACCATATGTGTTGGAACCGGGGAAAAGGCACATTCCACCCCCCCCCCCCCACCCCACATACACACTTTTCGAAACCTGATAGAAGTGCCCCTTTTTTAAATGAAATGTTCCCCTCAATTATTACTGTCAAAGTAAGGACCATTGTAACAGGAGATTTTGTCTCCCTGAAACTTCCCGGACTATTTCTCCTATAAGAGATTTTGTCTCGTCGGAGGATTTTGTCCCCCTTACACAGGATATTTCTCCTATAAGAGATTTTGTCTCGTCGGAGGATTTTGTCCAACAGTGATATTTGTCCGCCAAGAATATGTCCAAAGTTTATTTTTCTGTCCGTTATTGAAAATACATTTGACTGATGAAAAGAAAAGTTTTGTATAGTTTTTCAAACATTATAATTAGAATTGAGAAATTTGTCAATAAATTATCAATAAGAGTTAGGCTAGTTGGTTAGTCCCTTCCACTTGTATGTGGAAGTCAGGAGTCGGGCTGCAATGTTTTAGGGGCTGTACAATGAAAATGACTGAGAAGGCCAAAGTAAGGGAGGGGGTGGGGGGATAATATATTGCCGTATCAAAGTTTTTGTCGGTAAACTTATTCCGCCTGCCTAATTTTTCAGAATAAACTTCTTCTCTACATATTGGTAACCAACAATTGTTCTTCACCTCAATTGAATTTTGAACTTCTAGTTTCATGATTTCAAGCCATTTGGGGGCATCAAAAAGAAGAAATCTTCAGTTTTTTGTTTTGTTTCTTTGATAATGTTTAAGGCACCAAGACAGTGATGGTCAAATTGTGCCCTTTTAATTTGTTAAAGAAGAATGAGATTGAGAAGCTTCAAAGTGCAGTGGGTAGGTATACAAAGGAGGGGATTAGGGTAAGAAAGCAGGCAGTGGCATCCTATATAATACTTATAAAAACGGTTTGTTTTTAGATATAAATTAGATATACAAAGATAAATGTAAAATAAAATAATTGAAGCTATTTATATTTACAGTACAGCAAAGAATATAAAGCAATTCATAAATCACGTTTTAATTTTATAGTTAATGAAATTATTATAGGATATAAGATGCGCTGAGTATCCTCTGCATTAGTGTTGCAACAACGAAATTTCGAAACCTATTACATGTATCATTCATTGAATACAAGCTTATAATAAAATGTCTACCCCGTACTATTTCCCCTTGGAAATTTAGTCCGCCAGACAAAACCTTCTCGTCCGGGAATACAAAATCTTAGGGGAGACGAAATCTTCGGTTACACCCGCACTTTATTTTCTGGCCCCTTATTTAGTTGCCACGAGTTCCTTCCGACAACCCTGTGTGTATTCACATATACATCCTTGTGTA
The DNA here is from genome assembly GCA_020152595.1 of Chiridota heheva. Classification (NCBI taxonomy): domain Eukaryota; kingdom Metazoa; phylum Echinodermata; class Holothuroidea; order Apodida; family Chiridotidae; genus Chiridota; species Chiridota heheva. Next base: position 27,445 of record JAIGNY010002720.1, on the reverse strand, counting down.
TGTGTGTTGACCGTTTTCATACATCCTGGTTGTCTGGAGTAAACAAACTTCAAATGATTGTAGAATATTTTACACACATTAGAAGCAGTCATACTATTTTGTACCCATACACCCGCATATAGCCCGCATGAAATTATATTGCCCGTTTGATATTTTTATTTTTTTAAAGGATTAGTTCAGTGGTCAAGCATGTCCATCTTATATGAAAAAGGACTTTAAAAGGAACAAAATGGTGAAGAAAGCGTTTAAAAATCTTATTCCGTTGAGGAGATATTCAAGTTTAAACTTTGGTATAATTTCTGTAGAAACGACTGAAACAGACTAGTTATGATGTCACAGCCTCAGATTCCTCAAAATCTTATGTATTTAAACAAAAGTTTATTAAAAGATTTCACTATTTGAAATATTTTTCTCAAACTTTCTTCAGGTGGGATATTATAAATACCCTTCCTAGATTTAGTTTTACTAAGCTTTGACATATCCCATGATTTTTAGGCCACAAAATCGCAGGAAAAAATATTATAGAATACATAAAGAGTTTGAAGAATCTGAGGATATGACATCACAACTAGTCTGATTTTAGTCGTTTCTACATAAATGATACCAAACTTTAAACTTGAATATCTCCTAAACGGAATAAGATTTTTAAACGCTTTCTTCACCATTTGTTAATTTTGAATGCTTTCTTCACCATTTTGTTTCTTTTGAAGTCTTTTTTCATATACAATAAACATGCTAGACCACTGAACTAATCCTTTAAACATAATGTCTTGCTTCTAATATTACTCGTTGTCTTCACATTGTCTTCTTTGCTCCAACAATGGTTTAGCTCGATCGTTTATGGACACCTGGCATTAAAAACAAGTCGATGTCAACATAAAGTCATTGGTGTGACCTGTTTTGTTTTCTTTGCCAATCTGAAAGGGAATTTACTGTGTGACCATGTGTCTACAAACATTTTCTCCATGCAATAAAATGATTCTTCCTTTTGTTTAAAACCAAGACTGTTAGAACACCAATCACGTTATCCACAACTTTTACTCTTTTGCATATTAAAAATTGGCCATTGGCCAATCATAGAATTAGGGTTGGTTAAAAAGAGGATTTAGATAACGTCAATTGTTTTTGTATTTCGATAATTTTGACCCCATTTTCGGAGCCTTCTGATCAAAAAGGCAATTGGTTGATTCTTGTACGACCTTCATGTGCGGAGTTATCGTCAAAATTTCTTAAGGTTAGCGTGAATCAGCGGTGTGAAATCTTAATCTGAACTTGTGACCATATAAAGCAGATTCTGAATGACCTCCATCTGAAAAATTCTGTAGCTTTTATAATTTCATTTTTGCACTTTGAGAAAAATTTGGAAACAGTGTGGAATTATTTGGAAGTTTTTAAGTCATCTTTGATATAAATTACAAACTTGTATGTGTGTTAAACACTAAAAATGTCATGCGAGCGATATAATTTCACGTGGGCCGATGCGGGCTATGCGGGAAGAAAATAGTAGGCTATACGACCCATTGGAAATAAAAGTTGAAAAGTGGATATTTTTTAAAAATAAAAAAGATAGTGATTTCACTAACGACTAATGTCACTCCAAAACGTTTTCCGATAAACAAAAGGTCAGTCTTTTAACTGTCGACCTTATTTGGTCCTTATTTCCAGTGGCGCAACAATAGGGTAGGAAGGGTTGGTACGGGGCCTAGGGGATGGCCCCGGGCCGAGAAAGATTCGCTGTGAGCCAGAGACGCTTTTGGCATATTTAAATCCTTAAACAGTATATTCTTGGCACCAAAAATAATTAAAAACGAACAAATCAACAACGTAAAATTGTTTTGATTTTTTGTTACCTAAATGCGGGGCCCTAAGGGTCAGGGCCCTCACGATATGTGTCCCATCAACGCCTGAGCGCGAGCAAAAGTTGAGATGATTTGAGGGCCACGAGCAAAGACACTGCGATATGTTTAATCCAAATATCTTTTTGGGTGCCATCAGGAACCTATGCGGTCATGATAACGTTGAAATTCATTGATAGGCATAGAGGGCGGGGCTTAATATGATTTTGCTGAAAAGAACTTGTAAACACGGTATTTCAAGAACGGTAAAATGGATTAATGTATTATGTGGTACACAAATAGCCCGTGGTCTGTAGATGTGCCCTATTGTTGTTAGTGGTGATATCATACATTTTAATGAGTAGGCGGGGCTTAATACAACAACAAAAATTGAAATTCTCTTACTTTGACAATCACATGTCTGTATAGTGATATTAGCTAGCGTGTATGTTTTTATGGTATAAAACCGTCGAAAATCATTAACATACGTAGTGGGCGGGGTTTAATATGATTTTGTAAACAAATAACACAAGTAAACACGATATCTCAAAAACTATCATGTGTGGTACACAGATAGCTCATGGTCTGCAGATGTGACCTAATGTGTGTGGTGGTGATGTCATGCATATTATTAAGTGGGCGCGGTTTAAGTGAAATTTTTGAAAAAGTGATAAATGAGCAAGTGTATGTCCACTTTACGTCATATTGGGCATGATAATTTTTGGTTATTGTGTACAAGCTTATGTTTTCAGAAGATGTCATTAATATGCATGGTGGGTGTGGCTTAATGTGAAAGTGCTAAATGACGTACACCATACTGTACCTCATAATTGATACATCAGATTTATGCTATGTCAGGTACACAGGTGGGTCACGGTCATGGTCTGTACATATGTTTCAAAGTTGTGGTAGTGATTTCATCAATATAAATGAGTAGGCGGGGCTTACTGACAAATTGAAAAAGGATAAATGAGCAATCGTTTTTGCATCATACTTGCTATGATAATGTTGTTAATTATTGTGCAAATGCTAATGTTGTCAACATTTTTATTGATCTGCATGGTGGGTGTGGTTTATGACTAAATATCCTGGAAGAAATATTTCATGGTATGCAATGAAATGACAGTAAATACAAATTTTGCAAATCAATCAGATTATGAAAAAGAAATATCGGAACCACAAAACCTTTTGGTTCTGTTTATTTTTATATATATCTTTTTTATGGAGCCCAAGTGCTTAATTCTTCATGGGCCCCTGGGACTCTATACACTCTTCGAAAAAAGGGGTTGTAGAGAAGAACAGTTCTAAATACGGGACAAGCTAAAACCTTTTCTTTTTCTCTTTCGAAGTAACTCTTAGAAATAATTCTTGCAGAACCCGAGAAGGTTCCAAGTACAGGACAAACTCGACCCATTTTCTCTAAGAGTGTAGTTTTGCCACGGCCTATTTGGTAGGTCCAAAACGAAGAACTCCAAATCAAAGAACGAAGATTTCAGAAATCTCTAAAACGAAGAACGAAGATTTAAAAATATATTCTGATGGCTGGGAAATAATTTGTTTTAGTCAGTTCTTGACCCCTATTTTCGTTTACTTGTGTGCAGTTACAACTCCGACAATATTGGCACAGCTTGTCTTTTCACAAAAGCCCTCTGTTTGACGATTTGGAAATCTCCAAAACGAAGAACGAAGATCTGAAAGTGCGTAGCATGCTATACATTGCTCTTGCAATGTTTCTTCTTAGGACCATAGGGAGGGTCTCCTCTAAATAAAGAGGAGGAGGGGGGGGGACTGTCAAATTTCACTTTTAGTTTAAACGTTATAGAATTGTCGTTCCTTATCAGAAAGTTTCATCACTTTTCGGGAAATTTCCGTCATGTTTTAAAGATTTTCTGTGAAAATCTTTGCTCTTTTTTGTTTTTTCTTCTTCTTTCAGCAGAATTTACTTAAAAATCCATGTTCTTCGTTTTGAAGATTTTCGACTCCAGAAAATGCCTTCTCGGCCAGCAAAATTTATTCATAAAATCTTCGTTCTTCGTTTTGTTCAAATATTAAAATCGTCAAACAGAGGGTTTTGTAAAAGGACAAGATGTGCCAATTTTGTCGGAATTATCAGGTTGTACTGTACACGAAATAGGGTCAAGAACTAACCAAAAAAGATTATTTCCCCGGCCATCAGAATATATTTCAAAACTCGCGTTCTTCGTTTTCAGTAGAGTTCTTCGTTCTTCGTTCTGGAGTTCTTTGTTTTATACATGCAGGCGAACAAGACAACCTAATGTCATGGGTTCCATTCCAGTCAATTGTAAGGGCGTTTCTCCTATTTGTAAGAGTTTTTCGAAATTAAAATACATTTAGATTTATAATATTTTTCTTCTTCTGTATTTCTTAAGGTAAACATGTTTGCTGGGGCACTGTTTATTCAGCAGGCGCTTGGTTGGAATCTTTACTTTGCCATCGGCTTATTGCTGGTTATAACTGGTGTCTACACCATTGTCGGTACGTTTATTACTCTCTGTTTGTTAAATGAAATCTGCTATAACACCGTAAGTTGCCAACCAGTATATTTACACAACAACGACGCCGGAAAATTGGGGATCAAACCTGGAATTCTTCTATTTTTTGTTCACCTTATCTTTGTCTGTTTGTTGTCATTTGGTTTGATCGTAAACTTGAGTTTGCCCGAAAAATTAAAGAGGAGGGGGAGGGGTGGGTGCAAAACTGACTTCGTGAACGGTGGGGTTATTACCCATGCTGAGGTCCCAATTCTGGCGTCACTGTGACACCATATCATTCTGGAAAGGTAGGAAAATGCTTTTGGGGGAAAAAACCTAATTTTGGCGGCAGATTTGAGAAACTTTTAAAGAGTCAAATGACAGTCCTGTCGCAAAAGGATTGTTTGACCATTGTTTTGTCTTTTTGAATTTATCAGGTGGTTTGGCAGCTGTTATTTGGACCGATGCTGCCCAGACGGTCATTATGCTTGGCGGTGCCGTTGTCTTGATGATTCTTTGTAAGGATTCTTTTGTCTTCATGATATTTTTAGTGAGGATCTTTCAGATACCTTCTTTACTTTAGATTACTTTACTAAGAAAATAACACATGGTATCTTCTGTACAATTTGGGTATGAAGATGGTGAAACATCAATGTCGCAACCGGGGCCTTTGGCAGTTTGACGCCCGTGGGAAAATTGGCAGTTTGAGTCTCAAGTTTACATCTGAACTTAATAACAGTGCCATTGCTTGGAGCTCCCTGGATTGTTTAGAACCCGTTGGGTTTACCACCCTTTTTGTTGCGCAACTGCAAAATGGCGGGCATATTTTAGTGAAGCATGCAGCTGACAATTTGTTTACAGTTCTGGATAGGGAAAATTGTGACGAGGGTGGCACTGAGGCGGGAAGTAATCTCACATTTCAAGGGTCTGCGTATAAAAAAAAAATTTTTTTTTTTTTTACACAAAATGAGTTATCATAATGCATTTTTCCTTCGCTTTGACCGTGGCTATTGAGGAATGTACCGTGCCCTCTTAAATCCGTTACTGCTCGTCACACATTACTGAAACAAGAACTAGCGTCTTTCATACTTTCATACTAAAATATGGTAAAACGCAATGTTTTTATTTCAAGAGGTGACAGATATATCGTTTTTGTGCATGTTATTTTAAATATCTAGTGAAACTGATTCACACTTATCACGAGCGTTCTTTATCGTACTTTGTATATCTAACTACAGCTCTTGCTGAGGTGTCGTGGTCGGAACTAAGGATTATGTACCCCCTCGCAATCCCTAACACCACTCTTCAAGCCGGTAACACCACTTGCGGCATGCCTCGCGACGATGCATTCCATATTTTCCGCCATCCAACACAGGCGGATCTTCCATGGCCTGGGATGTTGTTTGGTATTACCGTGTCTGCTGTGTGGTACTGGTGCACTGATCAGGTACAGTGATATATACAAATGTTTGTTGATATCTTGGAACACTATGTTTTGTGACAACTGAGTTTGTTTTTATGTAGGGGACGTATAACTCTCTGTTATAAATATATGTAATACATTCAATCTTTATTTTTATTTTTTATCTTAATATCTTTGCTGTAATTTTCCCAGTGTAAATTGGTTTTGCTCAAAAAAGTGCGGAGCCAAATCTTGACTTTCTGAGAAGGGGATCATTGATTATTGGCACCCTTTTCCGTTAGTACAGAAAGGATGCATGTGTCACATGCTGACATCGTCCCAGTTTTGACATAGTGCCATTAGTGGCGAATGTACAAAAGTATATTTTTCGTTTGACATAGTGACGAGTGTGCAATTGGCAATATTTGATTACAAATTAATATGATTTACAAGTAGCCCTATCTGCTTTTAGTGTTTGTGTCATTTATTCATTATTTACACTTTAAATCATTTATTAGTAGAAAACAAGTAAAGTAATCATGTAAATCGTAATATACGTTTAAACACATTCGCCACAATGTCAGAATGTTAGTCTATTCTACATTCGTCACTTTGTGTGAAAACATGAACTGCATGCAGACGAAATTGTACACATGTATATTTTCCCACTCCATCTGATCTAGTTCTTGAAGTCATGCCACAATTTTTTTTTTGTTTAAATGAAGCGTCGTGGTGATTGTGTTTCCCTCAATTTAGGTTCGGGCCACACATTATCACCTCGGATGGCTCGGGCCCATTTTATGAGAGAAGTTGTGAAGAAGTTTTTGAGCTTGTCTCCTATCTGCCTATTCCACATCACACATCCATTAGCCATATCTCGGAATCTATATAGCCAGATGACTGGTGTTTATGACATGATTGAAAGGAATATAGTTCGGTTGTCAAGCATGGCCATCTTATATGAAAGAAAACTTAAAAAGAAACAAAATATTGAAAAAAAACATGAAGAATTCTTCGGTTAAGGAAATATTCAAGTTTAAAGCTCTGTCTTATCCGTGTAGAAATGAGTGGTGTAGTAAGTCTACTATGGAAAGTTGGCGTCTTCATCCTCACATTCTTAACAATTTTAAATGTATTTTAAAGAAAGTTTATTTATTTTTTCACTATTTAAAGTATTCTTCCCCGAACGTTCTACAGGTGGTATATTATAAATACCTTTACTAGATAACGTTTTTCTACTTTCCTGACATAGGCAATGAATTTTAAGCCACAAAATCGCAGGACAAAATATAATAGAATACATAAAGAATTTAAGGAATCTGATCCTATCACATCACAACTAGTCTAATTTCAGTCGTTTCTACACAAATGATACCAAACTTTAAACCTAGATATCTCATTAACGGAGTAAGATTTGTGAATGCTTTCTTCACTATTCTGCTTCTTTTGAAGTCCTCTTTTTTATCAGATGAACTTGCTTGACCCCTGAACTAATCCTTTAAAGACTTTTTTATCCAGAAATTGAAGCTCTTTCTGGTGAATTTAAAATACTAGTGTTCATATATCTTGAAAGGAAAGTTATCGTCGGGCCATAAGTACGTTCAGAAGTGAACTCCACCACGCATTCGCCGTACCGAACATAGGGGCCTAGGGCCTACATGTGTTATCGATAACGTCACAGATTTCTCGCAAGCAATAAGGAAAATTGAAAACCGGAAGTAAGGTTAACAGCTCGGCGGAGTTCACTCCCGAATACATTTATGGGACGATAGACCTACCTTTCCTTTAAGAAACCCTCGTCATTCGAATATCAAATTCACAGGTGATTGTTCAAAGAGCGCTGGCTTCGAAGAATCTCGCCCACGCCAAAGGGGGCTGCATTTTTGCAGCCATGCTCAAGGTCCTCCCCATGTTCCTCATAGTCTTCCCCGGTATGATCAGCCGTGTGTTATTCACCGAAGAGATCGCGTGTGCGACACCGTCTGAATGTTTGAAATATTGTGGCAGCGAGGTGGGATGCTCTAATGTTGCCTACCCTAAGCTGGTTGTGGAAATCATGCCAACAGGTAGGGTCAGCGTATCCTGGCTATTTTATTTCTTCAATGAGCAATTTTGTTTCAAAAAATTTCATATTTTGCTCACATTATTTTCATCTCTTCATAAATTTTAAGAATATGTTGCTGTAATGTCATGTGAAGGGAATTGTTTGTTTTATTATATATTAATAGGAGCAGTCCTTCTGACGTCATCAATTTTTTTGCCAGATAGCTTCTACATACCGTAAAAAATGCATAAAAATTCGGAATAAAACTAAAAACTGTAAAATATGTTCTATAAGGGTACGTTAATATATTGAATCAAAGATCTGTTAAGCATTTAAAGGAATATTCATGGATTTTCATTTTTTCATATGTGATAGAGAAAATTTGTAGAAACAAAGTGGTGAAAAAACTATGTTAATGTCTTATTCCGTTTAGAAGTTATACAAATGTAAAGAGTAGAAAAATGTTCTTAAAAACACTTCGTACAGTATATGTCGTCAAGGCAATTCCAGCACAGTTAGTTGTATTTCTTATAAATTTAATCACACTTTTTTCACATTATCGAACAGCATTTTTGGTTCATCATAGAGATAGGGTGGAATATATAACTTAGAAGAAAACATTTTGAATTTTTTTGGTGTACATCACATTTACAATGATAACAAAAAATCATAATCATTTTTGAAGAGATACAAAAGACGTTTTGTTGAAATTATCTCTATGATGTTGCCAATCAGTCACTTTTGTTCAAATTCAAAAATACTTTAAAATTTCGTAACTTCTAAACGGAATAAGATATTAACATAGTTTTTTTACCACTCTGTTTCTATAATTTTTCTCTATCATATATGAATAAATGAAAATCCATGGGAATATTTCTTTAAAAGGGATCAAATTAACGTAGACAAACTATTTTATTTTTTCAGTTTTATGAACACCCTAGCTGCATTTGTTTGGTGCACTGATTTATTGTTGGTGCACTGATTTATTGTAGGTACTGCGATATTGCTCCGAATATCTCCTAAGCTGCTCAATTTTCCGTTTTGTTTTTGCCTAAACGTTTTATTACAGGGTTGAAAGGACTTATGTTGGCTGTGGTTATGAGTGGCCTGATGAGTTCATTGACCTCAATCTTCAACAGCAGCAGCACCATTTTTACCATCGATATATGGAGGCGGATCCGACCAAAGGCAACTGAGACAGAACTCATGGTCGTTGGACGGTAATCATGCTTAATTCATGCAATCAGTAGTGTACCCACGGGGGAGTGACCCCGGATCCCACCTATCCCAAAACTAAGTGAATCAAAGTCCCTCTGACCCCCACTTTTTGGACTTGGCATTAACGATTGGAGCCCCTCCTCCCTCTCACGATTGGAGCCCCTCCTTCCCTCTCACGATTAGAGCCCCTCCTCCTTCTCACGATTAGAGCCCCTCCTCCCTCCTCACACTTGCACTACTTTGGATGTAATCATTTCTTCTGCTAATCTGCTAATAGCATGGAGTCAAACATGTCAAAAAAGCTCCGGGCTATGAGCGAGGTCTGGGAGTTTGTTTTGTAATCGGCAAACAGGGCTGCAGGATAGGAAAATCAGCCGCGCAGCCGCGCAACGGATGATTAACGTTGGTTACTGTCAGGGGCAAATCTAGATAGAGGTTTTGGGCGTTGAACCCTCCGAAAAAGTTCCAATTTTTTTTCATTATTTTAAATGACATTTTGCAAATAATTACCTGATAACCAGAAGCCCCTCCTTGTGATTTTCATGGATCAGCCTTCTCCCCCCCCCCCCCCCCCGACTGCCTAATTGTCATAACTGAACCTCAATTTGTCATTTAACCGTGTCCCTTGAGGTTTACTCACGCTTTGTCGCCCATTGTTGCCCGGCGTTACTGGACAACAACCCTTTTTTGTGGCGGATATTGATATAGGTAACACATCGATACACACAACGGTCTATGCAAAACAATTTCTAATCGAACCATTTGAAATGGGTTGGGGAGGGGTTGTAAAGCTTGCAAGCCGGGACAGCATGAGCCAAAAATAATCAGAAGTAGAATGGCATAAATCCGTATAATGAAACAAGTTGGACTGTATATAAACAGCTCCTTTCAGCGTGATGCCTGATGTTGTAAATGATTGAATTACAGGGCCGTGGAGACCTCAAATTATTAGGGACCAAGATAACACTCTGGAAATGTACAAATTACACAAACAGACACCTTTTTGATCATGACGTTTTGCAATTATTGGGGGCCATGCATTCACCCCCTCCCCCACCCACACTTCCTGTGGCCCTGAATTATGATTATGTGGCTGCCACGATGTGGTTATAATATATAGCTCCAGGGGTGGCTCCACTATCAGACTATTAACATGTATGGTACATAGCTCATCCTTCCATGACTCAGTCTTCAGACGATCCGGGATCTAAGAATTGCCATTAGAAAATGGCAAGGCTCCCTGACTGGACTCGCTCGCTGCGTTTGCATTGCTTCTTTACAATTTAACTGTTCTTAGAAGTTAAAAATGACGTACGATGATTTTGCAACAAGTCTTGAATGATTGTTTCGAAAAGGGTCTCATGCAGTGGCGTAGCTAGGGGTGGGGGTGAAGGGTGGGGTATGTGTCGGAGTGCACGTGATACAGAAGAGGCTCATTTTAAAAGTTTGACAACATGTATACAAACAATTATTGAAAACCTTTCTTTTAGACGACCCATATTTTTCAAAAAGTGACGATAAACCCAACCATGTACAAACGTAAAGAATAAAACTTAATATTTTCACATGCGTTTTCATGATTTTGCGTTTTGTATATGGTGTATTATAGCTCTCTTTGACATGAATTTTGACTTGTATAATGCACCTTCTTACTATGCGTTGTGACATACTTCTTTTCCCTTGAAACATCAATTTTGCGAGAGCTTCCGGGGCTTCGCCCCACCCCCCGCCCCGGATTCCTACCAGGGCTTCGCCCCTGCACCCCACCAGGGGCCCTTTAGCGGGACCCTAGATCCCACGCCAACAAGTCGAGCGCTTTGCGCTAGAAGTAACACTTTCGATGTCACCTCAATTACACCACTAAATATCGTATCGGTTCAATTCAATTCCCCGTCCCCCAATATTAAAATCGTGACTATGCCACTGGTCTCATGCCATGACATAAACCATAATGGGTTATGAACATGCATTTTAGCATGAATTTTTGTCCCTCCCCCTCCCCTCCTCCCTCTTCCTCTCCTACTTTCGACAGGCAAATCCCGCCCATGGTTATGAATTTATCATGACACATAATACAAGCAAATCATACTTCAAACAGTTGCAGTAAAGAAAATAACTCGAACTGAAAATACTTGTTCAGAACAGAAAGTCAGTACAATAGTATATTGCAATTCCCTGTTATGACCAGCTGTTAAGTTTGTGTGAACCATAGTTCCCTAGTTCGTATGCTCAATACTTAAGATTAAAGCACGCTTTACAACTTATGTTTTCAAACATACACTCTTTTCAAACTTGGAAGACCTCAAAAGGTCATATGGAGGACCAGTTATTGTTGAAAGGTCATTTTAGGGGCCAATTATTTAATATAACCTGTGAACAACTATTCAATATAATCTGTGAACAGGTGAATCGAAATTTGCTGTGAGCATTTCAATGAAAATGAATTCAGGATTACTCCCCTGAAGTAAATCAAATTCCATGTACGTTAGAAATCAATCAGAAAATATCATGCCCTATAATTCACCCATTCAACAATTGTGTGTGTGTTTGCGCCTATACAGCTATACCACCCTTCACTTTAACAATACATTTTAAGGAAAGAACATACACTTTAGGTTTTTGCACAAACATATCTTAGTACTTTTTGGTGGAGACTGAGATTTGTATAAATTTACGAAAAGTAACAGAATTGTTGATTAAGTCACTGCCCTATTCGTTTTGAGGGGAAACTTGTGCATTTTTTAAACAAAACTGATTTAACTTTAGAACAAAAATCTCTGACCCGGGGCCGCTGAAAAAATGTCACCAACTATCTGACTAGATGACCGATTTAATATACCAGGCTCTTGAGTGGTTTAGGGAAATATTTTGGACACCCCCCCCCCCCCCTCCCCCTTCTTATACCCTTAATTTGATTTCAGCAACAAATTGGTTGCACTGTACCACGTCGTATGGTTCCGACGACCTCTCGGTCAGGACCGTAATTCCTGGAGGATATGGGGTTGACTTGTCCCCCACTTTGGGGCAGAATTAAAACAAATGCATGTTTATTTATCTATTCATTTATTTATTTATTTTCATTTTTTGGGCATTAAACATTAAACATTTGTCACAAACTTTGTTGAGGAAAATGAGGCCTGATGTTTCCGTTACTTTGTGAAGAAGAATTACGGCCCTGCTCTGGACTACACCTATGCCTCCCATCTTGAAGCTTATTAGCTGCCCCTCAGTTGTGGGAAATCGCGGTCCTTACTGTCTTTCTCTTCTTCCATACCACGAACTGTCGAGTATAAATACTGTTTGTTACTTTCGTTTTGTTTCAGTTTCTTTGTGCTGTTCATGATCGTGGTCAGCATCTTGTGGATTCCTATCATCCAAGCGTCACAGGGAGGGCGTCTCTTTGATTACATCCAATCAATTACCAGTTACCTGTCGCCACCTATCTGCGCAGTATTCGTTCTTGCTGTCTCTTGGGGGAGGATAAATGAAAAGGTATGGTACGGAATACCCATACACAGCAGATTTCATGTCCAATTATGTTTCGTCAACTTATTCCGTAAAGGTTTAGATGAGACATTTAGTCAATTATTCGTCACTAAACGTTACTTTAGATTAAAGGAAAGGTATCGTTCCATAGATAAATTCAGAAGAGAAAGTCGCCGCGTGCTGGGAACGTCACTTCCAGTTTTAAATGTTCCATATTGATTGCTAGAAATATGTGATGTTATGATAACACATGCATGGGTCTCCGTGGCATAGCTACCCCCCCCCCCCTCCCACTTTTCCTAGGAAATTTGGAAAATCAAAGGTTTTTTATATGTTTTTTGCTTTAAAAAAAGCAAAATAGCCCCCAGAAGTTGTAATACTTTGTCTTGGAAGAGAGTAGAATCTCGGCGGACCCCTCACTCTTTTATTAAATGGCTACGCCACTAATGGGTCCCTATGTTCGGTCCGGCGGATGTGTGATCAATAACATAGATCAATATTGAAAATTGAGAACCGGAAGTGATGTTCCAGCACGGCGACGTTCACCCTGAATGTGTTGGTGGGACAATACCTTTCCTTTAAAAAAAACATGGATGTGGGTTAAGTTTGAAAATGGAAGTCAAGATTATCACGATAGGGGAGAGGAAGGAGTATTTATCCTTTACAGATTGAAAAACGTTTCCTTTATCAGTTTATTATTGAAAATATTTCATTTAAACTTTAAAAAGAAATTCCAGGAATGTAACTCCCTGAAAACATCTCAAGTGGTGTCGTTTTCTTTAATGTTTCTTTTCTAAAATGAAAATATGTTGTGCCGATTCTGTATATACCCGTAAAATGATTGTGTCAGAGAAAGTTGCATTCTTAGTAAAAGAAGTGGGAGGGAGGGGGGGGGGGACGAATCCAAGTGCCGCCGACATTGCCACACAGAGGCGTTGGAAGCGGGGGGCAGACTTCTGAGCGGATTTCACCTTCCCGGTTGCATGCTTTCTGCCCGGTTGTGAGGTGAGGTTGGAAAGTTATTAACATAAAATTGAAAAATGTGCTAAAAATATTGGATATTTTGGTGAAATATCATCCAGAAAATTGGTCAAATTGCCCGAAAACTGGCCAAAAATAGAAAAATGAAGGATATTTTCCAAATATGAAGGGATATCTCGGAAATAGAAGGAGATATCAAGATTAGCAGCAACTTTTGATTTACCTGTGCAATTTTTCGACTTGTCATATATATATATATATATATATGTATATATATATATATATATATAGATATATATATATTTATATGTATATATATATATATATATATATATATATATATATATATATATATAAATGTATATATATATATATAAATATATATCTATATATATATAAATGTATATATATATATATATATATATATATAAATATATATATATATACACATATATATATATATATATATATATATATATATATATACATATATATATATATATATTCATGTGTATATATATATATATATATGTGTGTGTGTGTATATAAATATATATATATATATATATATATATATATATATATATATATATATATATATATATATATATATATATATATATATATATATATATATATATATATATATATATATATATATTAATATATATATATATATATATATATATATATATATATATATTAATATATATATATATATATATATATATATATATATATATATATATATATATATATATATATATATATATATATATATATATATATATAAATGTATATATATATATATATAAATATATATATCTATATATATATAAATGTATATATATATATATATATATATATATATATATATATATATATATATATATATATATATATATATATATATATATATATATATATATATATATTATGTATATAATGCTTTACACTCCTCATGCAGGGTGCCTTTTGGGGACTGATGTTTGGTCTTGTGATTGGTCTAGCTCGTATGGTCCTGGATTTCAGCTTCACGGCACCTTCTTGTGGTGAAGAAGACACTCGCCCGGGAATACTGAAAAATTGGCATTACCTCTATTTTGGTATCTTTTTGTTTGGTATCGTGACAATCTTCACCATTATCGTCAGCTTGTTGACTGAACCAGTTGATGAGAAATATGTAAGTTAACTATATCGTTTTATCGATTTGTGCGTACAGGTATTGATATTGAAAGATGTAATTTGTTGGAGTATATTGCTAATACATTCAACTTGAATGCATACACGATTACACTTAACTATATCGTTTGATATAAACAGTTGTTGATTTTAACAGATGGTCCCCACCAGACAAAATATTAATAATTAAGTTGTCGATTTAACTCAATCATGCTCAATAACACCTAACATATGGTCCACAAACTGAGGTGGGGACCATTTGCAGATTGTTGGTTCCCATTATTTTGCTCAGTTTTTATATCTCACTGATGCTTTTTGTATGATTTGGAATTTTCTTTTCCTTTCATGGCATACTCGTTACAAACAGGCAGGACAACTTTGTATTTTGGGCGACAAAAAAATGCATTTTCCCGACCTATCAAAATAAGAATCACACAATATATAACAGTTGGGAACAGATCACCTCCCCCGCTCCCCGCTCCCCCTCCCCCTTTGCCCTTTCCCGGCCCTGCCACTAATGCGGTCGAACTGAAGTGTGAAACGTGCATGGTACTGGGTAACACCGTGTGCCCGCTTACGGGCCCCTGTTGAGGCCTATAGGGCGAAGTCTTGGTTAGGTCCGGGGGGCGAAATACCAGGAATTTCCGAAGATTTCTTGTTTTTGATGCTCCAAAATAGCTGAAAAATCAACACAAACTTCGATAATTTTGATTGATGAAAAGAAGACAATCTTTATTATAATGTTAAAACCTCCTCAGATAATCATTTGGGTTACCATTTCTAAACAGCTTAACAGACAGAGGGAAAATTGTTCCTGCAAACTGAGTAAATTTAGGCAAAATTGTGGGGCTAATGAGCGAAACTTTGCAATTAGCTTGGAACCTTGGGCGAAGCCCCGAAAGCGCTGAAGATTTCTTGATTTTTATGGCCCACAATAGTATAAAATCAACACAAATTTCCAAAATGTAAGTAATGAAAAGAAGACAATTTCATATTTGTTTAAATCTATTCATATAAGTATTTGCAAAATTTCCCTGCAAATTGTGAAAATTCGCGCAAAACTGTGGGGTTCATGGGCGAAGCCCAGCGGCGTATGAAAGTATCTGATATTGGGCCAGATTTGATCATTTGCCTCAACAAACATCGGCACCAAAATGTATGATGAGTCTCTTATCACGGTCCAAAAACTATTTGGAAAGGGGAAAGGGGGGGGGGGGGGGGTTTGTTAAATTATTGGAAATATTGGTAAAATTTATCACGATTTCTTTGAAATTGAAGAAAACTTTCCTAAAATAAAGTAAATTTCCCGAAAATTGAAGAAAACTTATTTTCACGACAATGAATTTTGTTTATTTTTTTTTTTTTACGACAATTGAAGAAAATTGAAGGAAATTGCACAAAAAGTGAAGCAAATTTCACAGAAAGAAAAAATTATATACGAAAATTGAACGAAAACTGAAGACAATTTTTCGAAAATGAAGGACAACTGCTCAAAATTTCCAGAAAATGATAGAAATTGCACAAAAATTGAAGCAGCTTTCACGAAAACAAAGGAAATTTTACGAAAATTGAAGAAAATTTCCCAAAAATTGAAACAACTTCTTTAATATGGAAGATGTTTTTCCCACACCGAAGAAAATTGAAGCAAACTTCACGAAAATGAAAAAAAAAAATACGAAAGGTGAAGGAAATTTCCCGAAAATTGGTACAAATTTAAAGGAAATTTTACAAAAATTGAAGGAAATTTCCCAAAAATTGAAGACAACTTTTCCAATATGGAAGATATTTTTCCCCACACCGAAGAGAATTGAAGCAAACTTCACGAAAATGAAAAAAAAAATACGAAAGGTGAAGGAAATTTCCCGAAAATTGGTAGAAATTTCTCAAAAATAGAAAAAAAATTCCCCTAAAAATTGAAAATCAACACAAACTGATAAATTTTGGAAAATCAACACCAACTGATAAATTTTCCTTAAAAATTGAAAAAATTGTGGGAATCAAGGGTGAAGTCTTGGTCTACAGTGTTTTTGTTTTTTGTGCCCCAAAAGTAGCTTAAAATTAAGACAAAAACCGAAATGTAATTGATAAAAAGAAAAACAAAAATCAAATTATAATGTCAAAATCTATTCAGATAGCAATGCCAGTCAGATAGCATTACCTCTGTCAGGCAGAAGAGAAATTTTCCCTGAGAATTCGTCCACAATATTATTGGGTTCATGGATGCAGCTCTGATAGGGTCCAAGGTGCGAATTACCTGGAAGATTTTTAGTTTTTGATGCCCAAAAACTGAAAAATGGCTCTGGACTTTAAACGTGTGTGGGCAGGCATCTTTCCTACATACGTCCCCTGCAGTTGTTCATCATGAGCGCAATCAGCATTATGCCAAGTCGAGTGGAGATGATTTTGATATCTAGACGATTCAGGCAGGATTGAGATGTAGGCCTATCTCTAATTTAAGCAGAATATACAGACATCAAACATTTTAAATCCGAATAAGTGCCGAAGTATGTTGTTGTGGGCATGATGTTAATAAGGCGGACATGACTCTGATATAACGATTCGAGCATGATTGAGATGTATCTCCGATTTAAACAGTACATTATGACATTTTACATCTCTGTTCGACTTAGTGCCCAAGTATGATGTTGTCGGCACCGTGTGCCGAGTCGGCGGTCGAGAAAACTATGATTTTGTCCAAAACATTTTCAAAAGTATGCTGGGTATCATTTGTTAAGACACGACTGAAATCAGACTAGTTGTGATGTCATAGCCTCAGATTCCTCAAATTCTTTATGTATTCTATCATATTTTGTCCTGCGATTTTGTGGCCTAAAAACCATGGGGTATGTCAAAAAAGTAGTAAAACTGAATCTAGGAAGGGTTTTTATAATATCATGTAAAGAAAGTTCGAGGAAAAATAATTAAATAGTGAAAAATTAAATATTAAGCTTTCTTTCAAATATATTTACAATTGTTAAGAATGTGAGGATGAAGATCAGAGATATAACCAACTTTTCATAGTCTGATAGTAGACTACACTAGTCATTTCTACACAGACAGCCAGATAAGACTTAAATATCTCCTCAACGGAATAAGATTTTTGAACGCTTTCTTCACCATTTTGTTTCTTTTGAAGTCCTCTTTCATATAAGATACTTGACTTGCTTGACCACTGAAGTAATCCTTTAAAAAAGAATTTAAGTACCGCATCAAACGACCTTCTTATTTTATTTTGTCAAAATATTGTAATAACGATGCTACTATAACTCTCCTTTCACCATAGCTTGCCAGTTTGACTTTTGCTACAAGACATCACAAGAGACTGCACGGTTACGCGCTGGATGACTCTGAAATTGAAATGACAGAGAAAAATGAAAACACTGAGGGTAAGCCTTCTAAGCCATGATCATAATAGGCGAGATTACAGGGGAAATGAGAGAACCCTCCCCCACCCCACCCCATCCACACACACTAACACGCTTTTTCCGAATTGAGATATTTTGTATGGTGATTTTTATATTATAATGTGATTTTGCTCCTCCCCATACACACTTTTGGTAGGCAAAGTTGATTGTGTGACTTTACTTTCCCCTCCCCCACTCTCGGTAGGCAAAGTTGATTGTGTGACTCCCCCTCCCTTACTTTCAGCAGGCAAAGTTGATTGTGTGAATCCCTCTCCCCCTCCCTCACTTTCGGTAGGCAAAGCTGATTGTGTGACTCCAGTCAGATAGTTTTCCATTGCTTCATACTGCACATTTGCTGCCATCACACCAGTTCTCTATGATATTTGTGTATTTCATGGGTATCCCATAATGAGCCATAATCGTATCATGCTTCTGAATTATAAATAGTAGGGGATAAAAATGTATTTCCCTCGAACTTACATCAAGTGACCAAATCAAATAATCTACTATCAGTCAGCTAATAAAGAAAATATGTGGGTGCTGTGTAAATATAAATCTGCATGCCATTTGTACAATTTCGTGCAGCTAATTGGGTCAACATTTTCTATGATTTTAGACTATAATTTTGTCAGATATACCGTACTAATGTATATACATAACAGAATAGTTGTCTTTTGTCACTGTCGTGATTCATTACGTAGTCAGTGCTTGGGAGCATGAGACTGCCATAGGAAAGGATACCATGTGGGACTTGGGTGGGAGCCATGTGGGACACTAGATGAGATGCACACAAGTGGTATACACCAAGTGTTATACCAGGCATGATTATTTGATTCCACCTTTATTATCTTATTCAACAGGTCATTTGCATAAAGTTGTTATGTGAACT
Organism: Chiridota heheva; assembly: GCA_020152595.1. Classification (NCBI taxonomy): domain Eukaryota; kingdom Metazoa; phylum Echinodermata; class Holothuroidea; order Apodida; family Chiridotidae; genus Chiridota; species Chiridota heheva. Next base: position 8,512 of record JAIGNY010002720.1, on the reverse strand, counting down.
GACAGACTTTCATACTTGGTATTCTAAATCAAGGAGTGTGACATCTAGGACTAGATTGCTTATATGAACAGTGGTGCCGTCATGGGGGTGCCCCTCCCCCTTTGGAGGGTGCGGTAGTCTGTATCATTGCAAAATTATATGCTGCTATACTAGATCGTTCGTAATTATCCTAATTTAGTTTTTAAAAAGCCTAAAACTTGGAAAATGGAGGTTTCCCAGGGGCTTCGTCTCTGGACCACATTCCGAAAAGGTTTGCACCCCTAATTTTAAACTCCTGGCGGCGCCACTCTATATGAACATAGGGAGGGATGACACCTAAGTGGGATGATATGAATGACAGGGTGGGGGCCATGTGGGATATATCAGATGGGATGCTATGTGTGATGTGAGGCCTTTTGTGACATATTGTGGGATGCCACGTGGGACATCGGATGGGATGTAATGTGGGACATATGGTGGGAGCCATGCGGAACATGGGGTGGGAGCCATGTTGGGCATATAGTGGGATGACATGCGTGACACAGGGTGGGATACAACTTGTGACAGGGTGGGATGCCATGTGAGACATGGAATGAGATGCCATGTGGGATTTGGGGTGTGATGCCATGTGAGACATCGATTGGAATGCCATGTGGGACATAATTATGCCATGGGAAACTTAGAGAGGAATGGCATGTGGGACACAGGGAGGGATGTCATGTGGTGGGAATCAATATGCCATATGTGGGACATATGGTGGACTGCCTTGTGGGACATATTGTGGAATGCAATGTGGGTCCTAGGATGAGTTGTCACGTGGGACATGGGATGGGATGGGATGCCATATGGGACATGGGATACCATGTGGAACATGAGAATTGCCATGTGGGACACAAAATGCCATGTGGGACATGGAATGCCATATGAGACATAGAATGCTATGTGGGACATGGGATGCCATGTGAGACATAAGGTGGAATGCCTTATGGGACATATTCATTCCATGTGGAACATAGGGAGGGATGCCATGTGAGACATGGGGTGCCATGTAGGACATGTGGGACATTTTTTTTATAATTGGGGAGGTAATATGATATGGGTGTCAATTTGCTTCAGCATGCCGGTATTTGCCCTTTTTGTTGTAACTATGATCTGCCAGTCAGAAACGTTAAATTGTATTGTGTACTGTTTTCCACATCAACACAGTAACTGGCCTTTGATATTGAAAAAAGCATAAACAATTCTTAATTGTAAGGTTTTGGAATTTCCGGAAGGAAATAAGTCTTCTATTTTCACAAATGTAACCAAAAAATAACGACAGGCTCCCACAGTTTGGCCCAGGTAAGGACCCCAAGTTCAGCTTTGTCCAACCAGGGCCCCACACAACTCCCTATCCGCCTCTGCTCACTATCTGATTGCTATTTTTTCATCTTCAGAAGGTGACGAGGAAGTTCAGTGCTCTCGCCGAGCTGTGGACTGGCTCTGTGGAACTGGACATGTGGTGGATACGTCAACAGCAGAGGAAAAGAAGATTGCGTTGGAGGCGTTAACTGACATCAGTGAAACCCACACTGAGAAAACCATCCTCAACATAGCCGCCGTCGTCGTGCTTGGGATTAATGTATTTCTTTGGACCTTTTTTGGTTAAGATTCATTCCCAGATGTTTGCTTAAGAAATATGTTTCTCATGGACAAATTATGTTTGAGCCAAAAATATCCATTATTGTGGGCCTGTGGCTATACGGTATGGGATGTGTTGCCCTAATAACTTTTTAAGTTGGTCAAACTACTCAGACTGGTCCAATTAAAATAAAAAAAATGGGTAATTTTGTTCACTTTTCAGGAAAATTTCTTCCTTTCCGGACAATTTTCTTCAATTTTCGAAACATTTTGTTCCAATTTTCGGAAAATATCCTTCATTTTTTTTATACTTTTCAAACAATTTTCTTCCTTTTCAGGCAATTTTCGGAAAATTTGCTCCCATTTTCAGGAAATTTCTTCCATTTTCGATTTGGGAAAAATTTCCTTTAAGTATTGGGAAAAATGGCAAATTTTCGGAAAGTTTTCTTTTCTTCAACGTTTCTCAATCGGGAAGTTAAAATCCTTTTCAGGGGAGGAAACTGCCGTTCGTCGCCCCGCTTCCTACGCCTCTGCCCTCTCCTCTCAACCAACCAATTGGCCCACCATGCAGTGAAAATTCCTATACCCCCAAAAATTGTTTAAGTGTGATAATTTAAAACTCACAAAAAAGGTTAAAATCTCGGAAATCTCACGCTTTGCGCTGGGATTTCCTTAACTGACGCGCTATAAACTTTCAGCAAATGCTAATTCTGCTCCCAATATCAAATACCTTTCGACGGCACTGCAAACTCTTTGACTAAGATATATTGTTAGAATCTGATGAGAAGTAAACGTACTGCGCATCATTTCGGGACATGATTGTTGAAGGGACAGGGAGCGAGGGGGATAGGCCACTTCAAGGTAGTGAAAAAACAAGAAGTTGAAGCCAGAAAGGAAAATATTTTGAACAAAGGTGATGCATCAGTAGCTTGGTAACATAAAAGTAACTGATCGCTTGTAATTTGATTTCCTCCCTAATAAAGACAGATCAACACCTTTTTTTTTGGTTCCGATGCTAATAGCATAAAAGCTCGTAAGCACGATATCTCAAGAACAATACACCTGATTCATGTCATTTGATACACAGATAGCCTATGGTCCATAGATGTACCCTGCTGTTTTTGGTGGTGGTGGTGTTATGCACATTAATGAGTAAGCGGGGCTTAATGTAAAAATCTTGAAATGCTCATATTTTACCAATCACTTGTCTGTTTTGTTTCATATGTACTAGAATTATGTTGTTAGATCGTATGTACATGTCCATGCTACACAAATGTTGAATTCATTAGTATGCATAGTGGGCAGGGCTTAAGATGATTTTGTCGAAAAAGAGCTTGTAAGCACGATATCTCCAGAACGGTAAACTCGATTCATGTCACATTTGGTACATAGGTAGTCCATGATCTGTAGATGTGCCCTATTGTTTTAGCGGTGTTGTCATGCATATTAATGAGTAGGTAGGGCTTAATGTAAAAATCTTAAAATGCTCATATTTTAACAATTACATGTCTGTTTTGTTTCATATGTACTAGAATTATAATCTTAGCTAGTTTGTACGTGTTTATTCTATTTAAAAAAAAGATTGAATATCATATATATGCCTGGTGGGCGGGGCTTAATATGATTTTGCTGAAAAGAGCTTGTAAACACGATATCTGAAGAATTCATGACGTCAAATATTTCATCATATGCAATGACATAAACAGTTAATACAAAATCAATCAGCGTTAAAAAGCATCAGAACCACAAAACCTTTTCAAAACTATTCCGCGACTTTATGTATTTTCCTTTAAAGGATCAGATTCTACATTGAGTATTTTGCATGATTTTCAATAATAGGCCTATGTATAGTTTGATATTCATATTTTTGTATTCGTATCATTATAAATTACTAGTACTATTTAGTATATATTAATCTTTTATGAGAGTTCTTCTCAAATATAAAGTTTTATTATTTTAAAATTTAGTTGAAAAATGAATGTTATGATTCGCTGTGCCAAATTGCTACAAAATCGTTTCTTTCAATCAAAAGAGGCTTAAAGCATTTGTTACAAGTTTTTTCTTTCTTTTTTAACAGTCCAGAAGCGTCCCTATTAATAGGAACAGTTATAACACACGAAAATGTTGCTTTTGTTACAAGTTTTTATCTTTCTTTTTTAATAGTAGCATTTGTTGCTGAGATGAAACATTCAGAAATAAATTAGTATAAATTTTAATTTAGATAATCATTTCAATTTATATTTGATACAAATTTGTAAATCATGTATGAAAAAGATATAAATATAACGTTAAATTGACAGATATTGCGAAAGCCTCAATTATTCGCGACTACCAAGAAGATAAAGAAGAAGCTAGCCATGGTTCAATCCTAAGGGTGCGACTCCAAGTCATGACCCCTGCACACAGCCCCGTGTATGCCCCTAAAAGGATGTCACCTTCTCGGTTGTATACTTTCTTGCCGGTTGGAGGTCAAATTGGAAAATTATTAACATAAAATTGCAGGAAAAAAAGTAAAATTATTGGATATCTTTTTGATTTCCCGAAAAACCTGAGGATACAAAAATAATGTACCAGTGCAATTTTTGTGCTTGTAACCGGGACATTTTGGAGGTTCTAGCACCCCATAAAGGTGATCCTTCCTAAGTTTCTACGCGCCTGAATTCACATGGGAAAAGCCCAGTATCGAAGATCAACGTAAAATTCTGAAAAGTGCATACATGCACGTTAATAGAAGAGAAAACGAAAGAAGTGTCATTTTATCAATATATTATGTACAAACTCAATGATGAAAAAAAAGAATACAAAATAATTGGCGAATGAAGTGAGGAGCTCATCGTTGAACGGTCAGGGCGTATTTTTTATGGAGATTTTAAAGTAAGAGGCGTCTCAGTTTTGAAACACGTGTCCCTTAAAAGATGTTTTCATGAGAAATGATTACGGCTGTTTTGGATAATCATATCAAAACCCGTCATATGCATGAGAAATGTATTGGAATATTCCAAGGATCAAATGATAATAGATCTACGCCCTCACATTTCGGTCGAATACGCTACACAACCTATGCTATGGCATATTCCGATGGAATATGCTACATGTTGTTGTTGTTAAAGTCCATTTAGCTGCTGATGCAATGACTCCGGTTTCGCCACTCTAACCTATCATCCTGCTTTAATTATTTTTCGTTCCGCCGATAGAGTAAGCTATTTGATATTATCAAGCCATTTCATCAGTGGAATTCCCGTCTTTCGTCCATTCCCCCTTCAAAGATATACTTTTCCAGGCTGCCATAGCATAGGCTGTGCTACACAAACAAATAATAGAATGATAGCATCTAATATGACAACAAGAAATATGAAGAATGTAGTTAGTCCTTGTAGTGCAATCAGCAGATCAGCTCCTGAACGTTAGCGGACCACCTTTTGGAAACGCAGGCTCAAGAATCGTCGTCTCTCGTCTCTTTCGGCTCCGCTCATTCTGGAACCATGTTTGGATCTGAAATGAGAACAGAAAAACAAGGTTTACCACAGGCAGAAAAGCATTAGGGCGTAAACATGATCAGGTGGAAGTTGATAATGTAGTCCATACGAATGACAACATATTTAATGATTAATATGATATTGCAACAGTGGCGATACCGCGTGCCCTCGAGACTTACCATAGTTGCCGATGGAATCCCAGCCACCTCCGATATGACTTGTGCCTCTTGTCGGGTGATGAACGGCTTGATGACAAAACGCTGTCGCATGTGGGTGAGTTGGAAGTGGGTAAACATGTATTTCTTCTTCTTTCGCCGCCATGAACCTTATATTAAAAATAGTAAAACACATTCTTAATTCTTATGTCATATTATGTTCACTTTCTTGTATTCGCCCTCAAACTCAGACAGAGATCTGCGCCCCTACCATGGATATATTAATAACTTCATTGTTAAAGGATTTGTTCAGTGGTCAAGCAAGTGTATCTTTTATTAGAGATGTTTAAAGTGAAACAACAGTAAAGAAAGGGCACAGGACCCACCCTGCACCCTTCGCTTCTCAATCTTTACCTTCCTTCCTAACTGGGAAATTAAATTGATAGATTCCGTAAACGAATTTTTCTTTTTCACTGGGATTTTCTACACTTTACCCCCTCCCACCCACACACACTTCAAGTGTTTTGAAGTAGTACCTTAAATAATCAGTACATTTGAAAAGTAGCCATGCCTCCCCCTCCCCACCCACACTTTCTGGACGAGCATTACAGCCCTGACTGTATATTTAAACCTGTACAAAGGGGAAAAGCGCGCAGAGAAAAAAACCGGCGCCAAAATGCGCTACGGCACGAAAACAATAGAAGGACTAATGAGACGAAGTGGATGTGGAAACATTTCCCCTAAAAACAGAAAAAGGAGAAAGATAAGACAGGTCTCTATTAAAGTCCATGAATGTGGCTCTTACTTTTAATCATGAATTGCAATTCAAACAACTTTCTATCTTGATGAGGACCACCATATATATATATATATATATATATATATATATATATATATATATATATATATATATATATATATATATATATATATATATATATATATATATATATATATATATATATATATATATATATATATATATATATATATATATATATATATATATATATATATATATATATATATATATATATATATATATATATATATATATATATATATATATATATATATATATATATATATATATATATATATATATATATATATATATATATATATATATATATATATATATATATATATATATATATATATATATGATAATAATATGTGCTTTAATTTTGAATGGGCTCAAGTTTACATGTGGCTCGAAACAGTTGCCCCAGGGGTGATTGTGGTCGCATAGTAAAATTTATATTAGGCCTACTTTTATCTTATAAAAAAGATGAAGTTTCAAAAAGTACCACTATGATTATTTTACCTGTCTAACATTTGTCCATCCATATTGGTAAACTGCTATACAACTATTGTCATTGGAAGACAATAGCGGTCGTTATTACAATAACGGTCGTTATTACAATAGCGGTTGCAATGGCTTAAACGTTATGTAACAAGAGCATAATGGATCTTGAAAATATTGTTTGAAGTTAATATCAAAAGGCTGAAAAGAAAGTTTCAGGACTCAAACAGAATAGTCACCCAGGGTAAACAAAAATTTTGATATGTTTGGGCAGTATGGCATTTGTCAATTTTATATCATAAGTTAAAAACTTATTTTAAAATCATTTCTAAATTTCTTATCTTTAAAATATTGTATACAGTGGATCTTAAATGTAACGTTAAATGCATAATTTTTAAAAAAGAAACTAAGAACAAAATACTTTTCTTCACTTCAAAGCATGTTATAGAGTAAAAAAACCATTGCTACAAACAAATCTCAATTAATAGTGATCTAAGACTTCCTAATTGTAATATCTTAGGTTACTGCCGAGGTGCAGTGTGCTATTATAAAGATATCACTCCCCATCCCCAACTCATGACTAGCGACATACCCACCCAAAGACTGTTACAGTGTCCACAGCTGTAATTGTTGCATTTAATTTTTACTCTAAATTTGTGAGGTCTCAAGACCTTCTCACCCGAGATCGAGACCTGCAAATCCGAGACCAAAATATAAAAATTGAGATGAGGTCACGAGACCGAGCCTCAAAATTAGGCCTCCACTAGTGGGAAATTGCACTGGTAAATTAAGTTTCCATCAAAAGTTGTTGCTATTTAGGTTATCCTCATCAAGTGGTTACAATTTCGGGGAAAATTCCGTCATTTTCGGAAAATTATTGATTAATCTGGAGGAAACCTTGGCCAAAATTATCGATTAATTTACCATATTTGTTATGTCAATTTTTCATCTCCCAACCAGGAGGGTGAAATCCCTGACCGGGGCTATCTGTAATATAAAAAAATTTATAAAAAAAATGCATTGGGAATCGCCTATACCAGCTGACCAGATACGTTTAAATACCATCGGAAAGTAAATGTAAAAATTAAATCTAAAATAGATAAGCCTGGCACATTTATACCTATAATATGAAATAAATTACCTTGCGCGTCATTGTCTCCGCACTCCCCATTTTGTGTGAGTCGTGATGCAGCTTTCGCTGATGTTGTTGCCGTCAAGTCAAGTATTTCAGGGTCCCTAAAAATGGAAAAAAAATATAAGAAAATTGTAATGTATGAAATTTACATAAATTCATCGTCTCCCTGGACACGTAGCCCAAACTGGGGATTTGGGGGCACATTGTGGGAATGGGAAAGCATTTAACGATCAAACATTCTTTTAGGAATACTTGGCAGCTTGGAATTGGACGTCTTCCTATAAGTTATTATAGAGAATTCGAAGGTTTTTTTTTTGTGTGATGTCGCAATAATGAATTTGAATAATTTTTATATCATATATTATAAAAAGGTCGTTAAAATAAAAATGATCAGTAAAATTCTTATCCGACAGTCATAGCATATTTTCTAAGAGATATGTGTGATGACTTTTAGTGACAAAGACTCAGGACAGAAATTTAATTGAATGATAATATATATCTTTTCTTTTCATGATTTTTTCATACATAGGGCCCTTTGTCAAAAATTATATACGTAAATAAATTCAATAAATGAAATATGGTACTCACCACTCAGAGTTAAGCTTCTCGTCCGATGCAGAGTATACCCGATGAACCTCAGGCATGGTCACACGTGGCAAGTAGGTTGCGTTGTAGGTAGAGGAATCTGGGGTGCTGCAACGGATCGGAGAAAACGACGACATAACTTCAGTAGATTGCATTGATGAGGATGAAATTGGCGGTATGGTATCGAGAAATGTATATTGTATTATCGAATACAGGGTAGGCATACCAGTTGGGGCAGGTGATGACACGTGACAGT
>JAIGNY010002712.1:0-13268 GCA_020152595.1 Chiridota heheva | reverse complement strand
TAGCAACTGACTCCCTATTCATTAAAAAAAAAAAAAAAAATCAAACACTGTTTGATGAATGTAGACAAAAACTTCCCGTACCAATCCAATATTTTAAAAGCCAGGATTAAAAAGTGATATGAAGATTGGTATTATTTAGACATTTTTACTGTTTGAGAAACATAATAGAGAATATTTATACACCAAAATATTTGTTTAAAGAGTCACAAAGAGATAGTGAAGGAGAATAATATTATTTTAAATTGGAAATGAACGAAGCTAGTCTAACCAGATGTAGTGAGATAAACTCCTCACTCAGTAGCCTGAGGCACTAGCTATCTTGCAGTACTTGTGTAGCAGCCATGTAGTGGCTATAACGTATGATACGGTAATAATGTTGACTACACCGGATGCGGTTTTGAAACTTAAAGGGCTTTAAGTTAACAGGTTCAGAAATTGTTAGCGTCTATCACGTACACAGTGCAGTCTTGCAACCTCTCAAATTCGGCGTGGTTAGAATTTATTTTAGGAGAACTAAGTTGCAGATCGTCTTTATTTATTGTATCTAATCTATTTTATAATAAACAAATTAAACCTACATAATTGTGTTTCTTTCTTTAAAGGTCGTGTCTAGCTTTTCGTTTCTGAGGTGGCTTAAGCCCCCCCCCCTCCCCATCCCTCCCTCCCTCTACAAAAAAAGAAGACTGAATGCCGTTTTCAGATTAGGGTGGACTTTGATAAAAGTGTGAAATTATTCAAATAAAATTGAAGGAAATTGCGTAAAATTGTTGGAAATTGTGTTCGATTTTCGCAACACTTCCCTGAGAATTTCTCGAATTGACAGCTTTACTGGAAAGTGAAGAAATTTTCCCCAAAAGGAAGGAGATTTACCGAAAATTGACAATGATTTACTTGAAATTCATGAATATTTCGCAGAAGATGAATAATGTAATTTTTTTTTGAGGGTAGGGGGGAGGCTATGATTTTTTAGGAGGCAAAGCTCCGTTCCCCTTAAGATACGCCACTGCTTTCTTTATTACTATCCATACAGACAAATTAAATGCCACCACACTCTAAAAAAAGAATGGTCAAATTTGACCACAATGTGGTCAAATTTTGACCAAGTCCCGAGTAAACTATGCACCGACCCATATGTGGTCAAATTTGACCATCCAAGCTTGGTCAAATCATTTGACCACGCCAACTTGGTCAAATTGACCAACTGGGTAGTAAATTCTGCACCGAACCATAAGTGGTCAAATTTGACCATCCAAGGTTGTCAAATCATTTGACCAACACAACTTGTCAATCTTTTGACAACATTTAGTGGTCAAATTGACTCTAAAATAGTGAATTTGACTTAATACTTGGTCAAATCTTATCAGAATAGAAACACCAACAACAAAGAAATTTCAGATTGAAGCTCACTTTATTTGTAACACTCTTTTTCTCAGAATTAAAACAGAGGATTGTATTATTAAACAAGAGATAATCGATGTTATTAAATAGATCAACAAATTATGCCACCAAAATATTCCTTTTGGGCTGAAACTCATAAAAATACACTGGCTTTTCAACTTTGGAAATAAATACTAACTTTAGATACACCAAAATTATTACAGAGTTAGCAAACAATCATGCTAAAACCATCAAGGTGACTTTTAAATACTTCTTAAAACTTTTACTCAACAACTGCATAGTAACTTAAATTGCCCACAAGGAAGAATGGCAACTGTGAAATTATGCCAACTTGTTTACCCCTATATAAAAACTCTCTGGAAGACTTTTGGTTTAATGCTAGCATTGCAACAGAGGATTGACAAGTTTAAATTTGAAAATAACATCAAAATACATAAAGTAAATAGTTAAAAATTCTTTATATGCACAAGAAAAATATCAAATGAACAAAGTCTCTGAGAGCTACCATGAAAGACAGACAAATGGTGAAATAAGCACTCGAACAACATACTCTTTCACCAAGAATGAAAACGCAGAGATTCCTAAATTTTACTCAAAGGTTGACGTCCAGGTGACAATGGGAAGATTGCAAAAATTTTCAATTAGATCAAGATAAATTTAGAAATTTTGTAAAGAAAAAGCAGGTATACCCTCCTTAACAAGCGATCCGTGCATTTTAAAGGGCATTACTGAAAGCTTGCATTCAAACTTGTCCTATTCAATAACTTTTAAACATAACTTGAAATAATTTTTTAGGTAGTATGGACAAAGAACATAATAATTTTCTTTTATCTAATACTGAAAAGCACATAAAATGCTAGTAAAACAAGATCTTGCAATCAGAATATCTACGCTAAAGCTGACTAAGCTATGAGGACTTTAAACAAATGTAATTATTGCTGATGTTTACACAGAAAGTCTTATTAAAATGAGTTACTTCATTTGAAAGATATCACTAGCATGCTGAAAAGTGACTAATCAAGCTTTTTAAGCACACTGCTAAAATCTTTTAAAGGTAATAACTAATATAGAGAAATATATGTCAACATGATTTTGACACCAATTTATTTCTTTGAAAGGTCCTTTACCATATATATGAAAGTGATATTTAAAACTCTTAATATAAACCAACATAAAATACCCGCTAAAATAAAAGAAGCAAAAAATACCTAGCACACCAGGGAGACAATAACTGCATGTTCAATCCTTTTCAAGATAGGTACGAAGAGTCCGTACTGCAGGGGAAGTTACTATTTTCCCCCTTACCGTCCGTGAGTTGAAACAAAAACTTCTGCACAAATTCCCGTGGTGTGACATTGCTTGGGGTAGTGGAGGTCAAACACGTAAAAGCCTTAAAAAAAAGACATCAACGGCTTTAAGTAGTGAGGGCTGTTCTAAGGCAAGACCGTCAACAACCAAAATACTTGACTTGGAGAGAAACGCGATCCTAGTAAAGAATAAAGGGTTGATGCTCTCTTTACAATTTGAACCCTTTCCAGATGTGTGGGATGTTGGTTCCAATCTGTAAATATAAGGAAAAATTAGTTACAATTTGAATTCAGAGTAAAATGCTAAAAGCGTAGAAATCTATACTGACCAATATGTAAGTAACATAACTTAAAACCTCTTGAATCAGAATAAAAACAATGCAAGTAACAAACACTTCTGCCAAGATTTAAAAAACGTTGTGCAGCTTTGGATTATGAATATTCATACACTTGCCAGGTGGCAGAAAATTCTAAACAAAATTGATTCTCTTGAAGCAACAATTAAATTAAGAAAGCCTAATTTTATTGTACAATCATTTGTATCCGTAAAATCAGAATGCCTGATGAAGACTGATCTATGCTCCTTTTAATCACAGAGGTGCAAGAGAATATGCTGTAGCTGTCCAATATTCCTTGATATTTAGAAAAGGTGTATCCCTCTGAGTGTTTGTATATGCCAAAACATAAAATGAAAATAATTGCAAATTAAATGTGTGTTTTTCCTATTCATATTTGTGATATGGTGACAAGACTAAGTGACATCCATATGTTATCGAGTAAATCCTGTTTAAACAGACAGTCCAATTTGCATTGAATCATACAATACTAGCCATCGGGTATCTAAAAACTTTGAATGCCTTTTTTGTAAAGAAGAAAATCATGTCCTTAGTTGAATTAGGGGGAATGGTTTGCTCTTCGTGTTTTTAATTAAAAATATGTAAAGTAAGTTTCATCAAAATACCTTGGTCGTGCAGTAAGTGTATTGCGATCCATAGTTATGTTATTTTCTTGAAAAAGTTGTCTCAAAAGACTAAAAATCATGAAATTTTGCACAACTTTACCCCCAAAAATAGATATTGATGGATAGGGGCAGACAAAATTCGACCGGAATTGGATACTAGAAGTTAGGCCTGGTACAGTAGTATTTGTATTACCTGACGCTGATCACAAATTTGAAAATAAAAAATCAAGAAATTGTTTTACCATACCATTTTTTTTACAGTTTACAAGACAAAGTGCCCATATTTTAAATTTATCTGACTTCGATTTTGAATGTACATTCCCCTTTTCTAAGACTGTGCTGACATGTGAAGTCGATGCTGACATAATGCTGACCTTAATATGTTACTGACAAAACTGGGAAGACTAACTTGCTGATATTTCTTTTCTTTTATCTTTGTTACTGTTAATTTTATGGTACCCGGATAGGGTCCAGTTCACGGTTTCATTGTTTTTTTGCTATCTGACTGGGGCCATATTCCAGGAACATTGCCATTTATGTAGACTGCTGACCTTCACACAGTGCATAAACATGGTTTGACAGAATCATTCAATCATTCTTATGGTGAGGTCAAAATAATCTTGTGAAAATATCACACTGGATACAAAACCTCAACCTGTAAAATATACATTTATCTTACCTGGTAAGGTTATCTTGGCAACTGGCTGCTCCTAAGATTTAACGGCCCTGACTCTTCCCTGTTTTCTTCCGTACATTTCTCAACCGCTGTTCGAGATAACCAGAAGGAGAATGGCTTCCTCTGCCTCTGGAAAACCATGCTTCCTGTTAAAGTAAAAGATTCTCAAAAATGTAGGCCAGATAATTTTAGTTTTGATTTTACAAGAATGACAAAGCCTGCATGGTAAGCTACATTAAAGGATTAAAATGTGAAAAACACACTACAGTTTAACACCTACCTGTAATGCAGTGTTTACATTAGTTTGTTTGTTTGTTTGATGAGGTCTTAACGGCACCACGACAACGAAGGTCAAATTGTGCCTGAGAGGTCAGATCATTTTAGAGGTAGTAAGGAAAGAGACCAGGGGAAGAATGAGAGAAATTCAAGAACAGAAGCCAGAAAGCTGTGATCGAGAGAGGAGGTGCATGGGTAAAACTAAAAACAGAGTAGAGAGGGGGTGGAAGAGGAGGATTAAATATGGTTGTAGAGGGATGCATGCTGAAGGAAGGAGACTATTTTATCTGGAGGATTTTTGGAAGAACTCAGCAATTGAGTTGTGGGGAGCGAGAGAAGCCCTGGGAAGGTTGTACAGGGGGCAAGCAAGGAGAACGTGTTGGATTGTAAGGATGCAGTGGCAATTGTTACAGAGGGGTTGGGGGAACCAATAAGGAGGTGGGAGTGAGTGAGGTGGGTGTGACCAATTCTAAGACGGGTAATATGAACGTTGTCGATACGAGAAAGGTTGTTGATGGTGGATTTGATCAGGATTGTGGGCTGGATAACATGGAGTTTGTTATCAATTTGGAAGTTCCATAAGGTTTGCCAGCGGTCACGAACAAGAGAAGCGATAAGCGGTTTGATGTCAGAGAGGGTTTTGGGAAAAGGGGAAGGGAGGAGGTTAAGGGCAAGCTTAGCGGCTGTATCAGCCCTGTCATTGCCAGGGATGCCAACATGGCTGGGTATCCAGAAGAAAAGAACACTTTTCCTGCAGAGGGTGGGAGAAAAGAGTTTCCGGAGGAGGAGGTGGCAGGTGAGGTTATCCCATTTAAGATTGAGTAATGAAGTAAGAACAGCCTTTGAGTCAGAGAAAATGGCAAAGTGACTAAGAGGAGAGTACTCAATAAAGTTGAGGGCGAGGAGAATGGCCTTAGCCTCGGCTGAAAAGATGGATGAGTGGTCAGGAAGTCTGCTACTGAGGGTGATGTCTTGGATGATGGCAGCAGCAGCTGTCTTGTTGCCTTCCTTGGAGCCATCAGTATAGATAGAGGTGTAATTTGAGAGTTGGTCTTTGATTTGGTTGTGGAGATTGATGAAGAGATTAGGGTGAGTTTGAGTTTTGTTATAAGTGGAGAGGTCTAGGTGGACAGAAGGAAGGGGTGGCCCAAGGCGGAAAAGTGGGCCAGGAATAGGTGCCGAGTGGCGGGGTTGATGCCAAGTTGAAAGAGGTCTGATTTAATGCGTAAGCTGAAGGGGGCGATAGGGTTTTAGTCCTATCAAAGAGGGAGGAGAAATTGGGGTACCTAATGAGGTTGTAAACAGGGTTCTGAGTGTTGGTGAGGACTCTAAAAGCATAGGAGAGCTAAGCTTTTTACATCTAAGTAGAAAGGGGTTCGTTGGCTTCAACATGAAGGCTAGTGATTGGGGAGGTCCTGTAGGCTCTAGACAAAGCCTGAGGGCTTCATTTTGGATGGTGTTAATGTGGTTGAGGTATGAGTTGTGAGCGACACAGTAAACAATATTGCCATAGTCAAGCTTGGCACGAATGGTGAGCCTGAAAATTTTGAGGAGAGCATAGCGGTTCGCTCCCCAAGTAGTGTTGGAGAGCAGTCGGAGGAGGTTGAGGAGCTATTGCATTTTAGTTTCAGGTTGGTGATGTGTGGCTTGTAGGTGAGCTTGGGGTCTAGAGTTAGACCAAGGAACTTTGTGTTTTCAACTTTAGGGATGCGATTCCCATTGAGCACAAAGTTCGGGTTGGGGTGGAGGTTGTTGAAATGACAAAAGTGCATGCAGACTGTCTTGTCTTTGGAGAATCTAAAACCGTTATTGTTGCTCCAGACTTGCAGCTGATTGAGGCTGGTTTGAAGCCTATTTTCAACAATAGGAAAGCTAGGGGAGGAGTAGAAGATGGTGAAGTCATCCACGTAGAGGGTACGTTTGATGCTGGGGCCAAGGTCATTCCCGATGTCATTAATGCTCAGGTTGAAGAGAGTGGGGAGAGGATGCTGCCTTGGGGACGCCCTCTTCTTGGGGGTACGGCTTGGAGAGGGTGTGGCCAATACGAACTTGGAACTGCCTGGGTGAGAGGAAGTTTTGAATAAAGATGGGGAGGTGGCCTCTGAGGCCAATGGTGTGAAGTTTCCGGTAATGCCGTATTTCCAAGTAGTGTCGAAAGCTTTCTCGAGGTCAAAAATATGGCAATGAGGTGTTCCTTTTTTGCAAAGGATTCCCGGATAGCGGTGTCGAGCGTAATTAACTGGTCTAGGGTATTGCGACGTTTTCGGAAGCCGCCTTGGTGAGGAGAGAGGATTCTGTTGGTCTCGAGGAACCAGTTTAGTCTCTGATTAATGATCTTTTCCATAATTTTACAGAGACAGCAAGTAAGGGCGATGGGTCGGTAGCTGGTGGGGTCAGTGCTATCCTTCCCCGGTTTAAGGACGGGATGACAATAGCTGTCCTCCAGATAGGGGAAAGGAGTGTGAGGACCAAATGTGGTTGAAGATGGTGAGTAGGGTAGTGGTGGCTTTGATGGGGAGGTGTTTCAGAAACTGATAGGGGATGTTATCTGGGCCCTTGGAGGTGCAGCCAGCGTCGCTGATGGCTTGGTTTAATTCAGAAAGGGTGAGAGGTGTTGTAGCTTTCGGAGTTGTCAGAGGGAAAAGTGATTCTCCGGGCTTCATCGCAAGCTTTTTGATTTTGAAAGCATTGGAGTAGTTGGTCGAGGCCGAGATGTTGCTGAAAGAGGCGGCGAGGTGGTCAACGATGTCTTTTTTGCGGTGAGAGGTCTCCATTCCAAGAGAGATGGGAGATGGAAGATTTGCCTACTCTGCCGTGGAAGCTGTTAACCATTCTCCAAATCTTCTTAGTGGGGTGTTGGTGGTGAGAGAAGAGATAAAGTTGTTCCAAGTGTTGGTTTTACTGTCCTTGATAGTGCGTCTGGCCTTGGCACGGCTGATGCGAAAGAGGTTAAGGTTATGGGTGGTCGGGTTAGTTTTAAAGTTCCTGAGGGCTCTTTTCCTGTTCTTGATGGCGGTTTTGCAGTCATCTGAGAACCAGGGGTTGGGGGATGATTTGGGGTTTTGGAGGTTTTGGGAATTGAGCAGGTGGCGATGTTGATAAGGATATTACTGAAGTTAGACATGGGATCCTCATCCTCGAGAAGATCGGGGGAGAGGTGTGAGTCACAGAGGGTTTCAAAAGGGACCAGTCAGCCTTGTCGAGGTTCCAGTTGGGGGGGTGTGCTCAGTGGGGATTTGAAGATTGGAGTGTATAAGAAGAGGGTAATGATCACTACCACAGAGGTCAGCAGTGACTCTCCAACTAAAGTCAGGGAGGAGGTTAGGGAACAGATAGACAGGTCAATACAGGTGAGAGAGCCTGTGGCAGGATGAAGGTAGGTCGGGGAGTTAGTGTTCAGTAAGGACAGGCTGTGCTGACGGAGAGCGTTTTCGATGAACTTGCCTCTAGGGGTGGTGGTATTAGAGCCCCACAGAGGGTTGTGAGCGTTGAAGTCACCAAGAAGGATGAAGGGGTGGGAAGCTGAGAGATGAGGTTGTTAAGGCTGGTTGGTTGAATGTTGGTGTTGGGAGGGAGATAGATATTGCAGAGAGTGAAAGTTTTGTGGAGGGAGATAGAAATACAGATGGCCTGAAGGTCGGTGTGCACACGAACAGGGCTGTGTGGGATATCGTGTCTAACGAGAATGGAGACGCCACCACAGGCCCTGTCAGCATCCACTTGATGTTTGTGATAGCAAGCAAAGTTGTTAAAGGGAGTAATGGTCGGTGGTTTTCAAGAAAGTTTCTTGTAGGCAGAAGACGACCGGGTTGAAGGTGGAGGCCAGAAGGTCGATTTCTTCAGAATTGGCCTTAAGGCTCCTAATGTTCCATTGTATGATGTTGTGGGTGTTATTGTAATTGATTGTGGTGTATGCCATAAAGGAGGCGGGGGTTATCTGGAGGAAGATCTGCTGGGTCTGAGTTCGCTTGTTTTTCTTTGGATTTGTTTCTTTGGGAGCGATTGTTTTTGAAAATTGGACGAGATGTATGATCGGTGTGTTCGGTAATCAACAATCCATACTCTCTTCAGTGTGGGTTAGGGAGGTGGGTTGTTTGTTGATTGGTTGTTTGTTGATAGGTTGTTTGTTGATTGGTTGTTTTTGGTTGGTTGTTTGCTGGTTGATTTGTTGGTTTGTTGGTTGTTTGCTTGGCTGGTTATAGCTTGATGTATGAAGGTATTAGTGGAGTTGGTGTAGGGGGCGGTAGGGGCTTTAGAGTAGGAAGGGGTTGAGGAGAGAAGTGGTGGTGGAGGTGGTGTGGGTATTGGGTGTGATTGGGTTGTTGGAAATGGTGATGGGCTTAGGACTAGGTAAGAAGAGCCAGGTGAGGTCAGTTTGGGCATGGGAGTTAGTTTTGTTGTGTTAGTTGTGTTTGGGGGCGGAATTAGAGTTAGAGGAGACTACGTTTGAGTAGGAAGGCTTGGAGTTAAGGGAAGCGAGGAATTGTTTCCTGGCCTCAGGGTAGGTTATGTTGGGGTTAAGGGTTTTAAGTTTAGTTATTTGTTTTCCTGAAGCCAGGTGGGACAGTCTTTCGAGAAGGAGGGATGGTTTGCTGGGTGTTTACCGTCACAATTTGTGCAGAGTGGGGGGTTGGTGCAGGAGGTGTTGTCATGGTCCGGGGCTCCGCAGTTACCACAGCGCGCTTGGCTGTGGCAGGAGTTTTCCCGTGGCCATACCTCCTGACAATTGTAGCAACGTAAAGGGTTAGGAATATAAGGGGCGACCTGGATTCTCAGGTAGCCGGCAATGATGTGGGAGGGGAGAGTTGGAGTTGCGAAAGTGAGAAATATGGTGTTGGTGGGAGTTTCGGCTCCGTCTCTCTTTAGAACGAGACGACGGGCTTCAGTTACATGTTGGTTAGCTAGTTCTTCTTGGAGGTCGTCATCGGTCATGTACGCAAGATCGCGGTGCGTATGACGCCTTTGCTGGAGTTTAGGGAACGATGGGGGTGACTGTGATGTCGATACCAGAGTTGGATAGGGTTTTGGTGGAAAGGAGGGTGGTGGCTTGTGTGTCCCTGGTGCAGTGCACCAGGAGATCCTGGATCTAAGGGTAGAGACTTTGGGGAGGGTACCGACAAGGCCAAAAGGGCTTTATGGATGAGGAAAGGAGAAACTTTTTAAAGCTTTCCTGCTTGTTGGTGGCATGGATTATAAGGATTTTTGGGATTGGGGTTGCAGAATGGTCAATGATGGTAGCAGGTGGGTCACGGGAGGAGGGGGTCAAGGTCAAGATCACTGCATAGGCGCTTTGTCATTATGAAAGAAAAACCAAGGGCGGAGAGACCCGAGGCAGCTAGAAAAAAAATCGCGGAACCACTATATGGGGACCGCTGTATTAGTAACGAAGGGCGTGAAAAGTCGGGACAGAACGAGGGAAAATATAATAGAAAAAAAGAAAAGAAACGATCTCACCGAGGATAAAAGCCCATCCACCGAAAAGAAAATCCGAAAATGAAGTTATAAAACAAAAAGGTGCAAATTGGAGAGAAATTGGAGCGAAAATAGTTTAGGAGAATAGGAGCAGTTGTCACGTCGCTCTCGTGGTTGTTCATGTTTACATTAGATGCGGGATTCCGCACATAGTATCAAATTCCCGCAATATATAAAAAATAAATACGAAGGAAATTCCAGCAAGAAAACAATTTCAAGAAAATGCCGAAATAATGCCGCCCCCTCTAGTTTAAATGTGCAACTTTCCAGCCTTTTTGGTGCTATCCTTAGGTCTCTTATTGTTTTTCTGTTATTTCTCTAAAAAGACATGACCCCTTTTTCCCCCCAATGAAATTAGATTCATGCAACTTCTGTGAGTAAATTCCCACAAAAGCAATACATCAGTACACAGACAATGATTTCTTCATTAACACAAACTTGATTGCATTTTTTACGACTTTTATTCTGTAGAAAAACTATTTCATAAATTATTGAAAAAAATATTATTACAGATTTTAATTGAAGACAAAATATTATACAAGGTTTTCTCCAAATCTATACCACTGGGTTTTTTTAAATCTATAAAAACATCCCTCCCAGACATTATTAGTGAGAGTATTTGGATTCAATTAAGGTGACACCGTACATTGTTTGCATATTTCTATTTCTAAACTCTACTTTAAAGAATAATAACACAAAAAGAAAAGTACAATTTAAGCCTTGACAGTCATCATACAGTAGATTCCATTCGTAATGTGTACTGTTTTAAAATGCTTTGCAAAATTGTCCAATTCTTTTTTTTGCGCAGTGCAATTTCGTTAAATGTCCACTGTTTTTAAAATGCTATACAAAATTTCCATTCCCCTTGCTGCACACACAGTACAATTATATACAAAGAACAAACGAAGTAAACAGGATATAAACTACCAAGACTTCCACGACACCTAGCAACATACATAACTACAAGGCAAGGAAACAAAGACACTGTTGTGGGTTGCATGATTTGCATATTCAATGAGGTACGATGTTAGCCTATAACTAATCTGATTTGCATATTTTCTGCATTTGACTTTATCTCAGACATGCCTAAATTATGACTAAAGATGTACAAAAAGTGGTTAAAACGAGAAGCCTTGGCCTATTTCATGAATAGCTTTAGATTTGGTTTACATTGGATCAGTCGTAATTAATTCATTTTGAACCCAACTAGGCCGAATATCAATATAACTATGATTTGAAATTTCAACCAAATTCCTAACGTTATTTTTAAATCCAGGATAGCTTAAACTTGGTCAAATTTAACCAAATCAAAAGCATAATACGAAAAAAAAATGCCGCAGCAATGCTAATCAAAGTACGCAAAACTATCAAATGTGCCTGCATTCGTCAGTATACTTCAGAAAAGTTTTCAAAGGCAAAGTCACACTCAAGAAGTCTTAACGTATCTTAACGTACTATACCGCACTGGCGCTACCTTGCAAAACAACATTAGACTAGCAGTGTGTATAAGTAACAACGAAACTGCTCAAAAATTCAACGAACAAAATCCACTCACCGGAAAACGTTTCTTTCAACGCATTTAAGTTACATTCCTCAAGTTTTCCACGTTTTCCACCATATCTGCAATAGATATTTGTTACTTTAGGTTGAAATTCACGCGAGTTTCCATCAAGTCTCCAAGATGGCGATGGTCAGCGGTACTGGTTTGGTGGTATTACGTAAGTGCCCGTAGTTAAGCCAATGAAAACAGGTATATTTTCTGACCACGTACTGTGGTCAGCGTCATCTCCCTGGTATGACCACAGGACGTGAGATATTTGACTACACTGTGGTCAGATCGCGGGAAATTTGAGCGGACCAAGCACAATGGTCAGATATCTGACCAACCTTTTTTTAGAGTGCACAGCCCTTTTAAAAGGGTGTTCTGTTGATTGTCACATTATTTGTCGGAGGCCCCATGGCTTTTACCACTTCGGCCAATATAATGTTAGCACCAATGTACCTTAGTGACATATAGACTTTTTTCAACTATCCAATTTATCGAATATCGATTTATACACTCGTTTGATTCATCATATTGTAAATTTCCAATTTTATTGTATTTTATTGATTGCATATTTGGATATATTTGGATTAAAAAAAATAGTAAGTGAGTGTTTCAAGTATTTTGTCCAAGATGGTCTGAGACTGGAACGTGGAAGTAAAAGTACAAGTCGCTAGATTTTTTGGCATCTTTTGATAAATTCTTGCTCAGGGTGGGGTGGACGGGGAGGGGGTATTGATTGTATATTTGGATATATTTCGATTTTTAAAATAGTGAGTGTCTCAAGTACTTTGTCAAGATGGTCCGACGCGGAAGTAACAGTACAATGTGCTGGATTTATTTGGCGCCTTTAAACAATTTCTTGCTCTGTTCAATTTAACGATAAAGTATAAGCTGTAAATATAAAACGAAATTTTGTATGTGACGAAATAAAATTTTGATAAAAAAATCGATATTTTGATAAACAGAAAATAATTTTTAAACATCTAATAAAACACAGGTTCGAAATGCAAAATATAATCTGTTATGTCCGTAGATTTGAGCCCGGGAAGAAATGATAACAGCCTTCGAAACTCCCACTAGACCATTGACTTGTTCGTTAGTATTTTCAGAAAATATGCAGGTATTGTTAGAGTAAAAGGTTAACAATGAGTAGAGTAATCTACCACAAATTAATATTTATTTAAGTATTCATAAGTCATGCTAAGTTTTGTTTGGCATTTCGAACTATTCGAATTGCTCGGCTTCTTTAGATAAAGTACGCAAGGTTTGAAATTATTAGTTGGTTATTACGCTGCTGACATTCTACCCTTTTTTCGTTTAAAGTTCTGTCTCTAACAATTTACCTTAAAATGACGATAGAATGTGGCGTACTTCCGAAATACATTTATCAATGTTAAAGTTTTAATAAAAGTAAAGTTTTATTATGTTCGAGAACACCATATTCCGAAAAATTCAACACACCTTTTAATTTACCTGGACACTAATAAGCAGAATTGTACCGTATACCTTGTCTTAATTGCACTTAAATTCTCCGAATAATTTTTAATATTTTCAAATTTTTCAAATTTTAACAATTGCAAGAAATCCCCTGCCCGAAAAGAAATATGATAATTTGAATTTACAAGTTAACAA
>JAIGNY010002711.1:0-13469 GCA_020152595.1 Chiridota heheva | reverse complement strand
TTGAGCGTAAGGCTACCAAACTTAGGCCCACGGTCGATGGAGTGAAATTTGCTCCAAACTTGCTATCTTACTATATTATGTACCTTTCTTGCTTTAATTCTTATACGTAGTTCTTTGAAGTTGTTTTAGTGCTCAAAAAGACAAAATTAGAAAACCCTTTATGCTTGTTTTGGCAAAATAGTTTTTCCCAGTCGGACCTTTGAAGTTTCTGTCACTCATGTAAAGCTTGTCTTGTTTATGTTGACGTCATATTACTTCTATGATTTTTATACAGCTGATTGGCTAACAACTCGTGCACATTTAAATAGATTCAACTATAAACAATTTTGATTAAACTTTGATCTCATGAATAATCAATAAAATTTTGTTAAGCTCTTAAAGTAATGGCTGAATAGTTGTTTGCATCGCCAACATAAGACTTCAGAAAATAGATCCTACCATTTCCAAGTAAATTTCATACGGGATTATTTTGTGGATAAACAATAAATTTGTTGTAAACCTAGTGATAAAAGACTTTTAATATTTTAGTAAAAAGTAAAAAATTTCAAGAAAGTTGTGTAAAGTTAAGATGTAAATCCCACAATTTTTGTCTTTTATCTCCATTGGCGTGCAAAGGGAAAAAACATGACCAACAGCAATCACACAATGTCAGCATACAGAACGGGTTAAAGTGAAAGAAATTATGGCCAAACGATGGTAAATGATTCCATAACTAGGTCAGGTTAGGGTTTAGGCTAACCCTAACCTTAACAAATCGATATTACTATGGACTACCATACTGCGTAAGTGCCATAACACAAAACATTTACAGTACAGCGGTAGGTATTGGCTTTCATGTTTTCAATGGGCATTCGGTTTTTAGTGTGTAAGTCAATTGGCATTAGTTTTAGTACTATTATTACCCTCAATTGGGGAGGTTTAAAAATGGATTTCGGAAAAGATTTGCAAAAAAAATGTGTTTTTTGATGGGTGGCTCTCCATTGACTTAACACGTGAAGTTACGCGGTAGCTTTGCGAGCACCCTTTCACGGAGGCTACCGTATTTTTGTCGCCTATTTGAATCCTTTGGCATCCAACTCTCTCATTTTTCGTGGAATAGGTTTTGGCCCCAACAGTACTCCCGTCGAGACAACAAAAGCTTACAATTGGCAAACACCAGAAATATCCGACAATCTTTTTAACAAATCTTCGCTCTTATCTTCACTCGACTTTTCTCCTGACTTCTTGTCACTCCACGTTACTCGAGAGGCCATATTTCTATAATTTTAGAGATAACCATAAGCCTTAGTAAGAGTCACTTGCCCAAAACATGCAAAACAACCTTGCATGAAGGTAAAGGTGGTACATTATAGTTATGCTGCTCATGGGTCCTCAGAAGAAAAAAATATATATATAATATAAAACATTACAGAATCCGCCCCTTGAACACTACTCCATCCTGGTTTGCTGTGCCTGTGGCATTCTAGTAACCGTGTGAACGATTACGTGACACTGGCTTGCGGTCAATAATAAGTTTCAAGTTTCCTATTTTATTTCCACGTTACTCCACTATTACTTTTCATAATGATGAAAAACGTCTTATTTATCATATATCTATCTTTATCAGAGTATGGTAACATCTTATTGCTATTGATGACGTCGAGAAGTTATCATGAATAACACCATTGATGACGTCATGAAATAGCACCATTTTTATCACTTTCTTCAGCTTCTATTAAGTGAAATAATTGAATATATCTAGTATGTTGCCATAGAATTTGAGGGGACATTCCCTTCAGTTATGTTCTCACACCTGGTTATCTATGCTATTACAAGCAGTGTGAATAAAGGAGCAGAGTCCCTCCCTACTTGAGACGTACGGTATGCATGCACGTTGTGAGGTCATCCACTTGTTCAATTTCTTTCTAATGATTCATGTAAAGATTGATAACTTTTGAATATAGACGTAAATCAGTTTGGTCCAAGTCTTGGTCTTGAACATTCACCATGTGATTATATCTGTTTGCATAATTACCAAAAAAATTAAGAGGCATCAGTACACCAGTTTCTTTTGAAGAAAGACATGAAAGTGGTCACAGCAAAGACCTTTGGAACACTAGAAAAATTTCCTACAAAACTTCATTCAGATATACGTACATGTTATGGTGTGGATTGGCAAGAATGACGGTATGGACCCTGCGCAATTGGGCTGGGACAAACAAATTACACGCAAACAATGTCCACGCTTAAAACGACCGACTACAATGGTTCTGCAAGTGCATCACACGGGCAGACGGGGCATCAAACTAAAATGTAACTGAAAGCATGGGCTTGAATTTGAATGCACCGGAGCTTTCAGACTGCGATAATAAAGTAATATAGCCCATGATCCGGTTTCAGATAATGATGAAAACGAAGACTGCATGCAACTGTGGAATATCATAGGCTCCGTCTGTCACGGCAGACAATGAACTCCGCTCGGGCTAGCTTTTATTTAAATGGAGGGTGACTGCAACAGCTATTACTGCCATTTCGGTGTGAAATGGCTATTATTTCCCGTTTGTCTCTCTTCTGTCTCGTCATCTCTTCTCTATAAATAATTGGCCTCCGCCCTTTTGACGCACGTCTGGACTGTGTATCTCCTGCTTCCCATGTGTCTGTGTTGATGTCAACTGACTTCATATCTATCTTGCAGACATCCTCAAATATAAATGCAGCATTGATCCCCCAACGTGTTTATATATGATACCCTTTAAAATGCGTTCTCCATGTGACGGACAAGTACAAGCCAAGGAAGACTCCACGACAACCTCCAGGGTGTAGTTCCCAAATGTATATGTTGTGCATATCACTAACTTCCTGACGCATCACTTTGCTTGAGGCTGATAATGAGGCCGATATCTTTGCAGGACAACACAAGGCGCCTAATGATGCGTTGTAGCCCCACTGCGCAATGGAAAGTCACATTAGAGTCATCGGCAAACAGTATTTTGCAGATCAGGAGCTGCTTAATCTTTGTCTTTGACCTGGGTCACATGAGATTGAACAGCTTGCGGTTGAATCTAGTTTTGGAGAACTAGTTTTGGAGAAACAGGCCTTCCTTCTGAAGAGCCTAACTAGTACGACAGCATTAAGGAGGAGAAGCTTCCAAAGAAGGTTGGGACGAGAACAGCCATGTTTGATTCCTGTTACCTTTATGTCATCGTGAAAGGATGCAATTAGGCGCAGAAGCTGTGTGGACAACCTATTTTCTACAGGAGCCAGAAACATTTCCTGCTGACCAATGATGAATGACGTGGTCAGATCGATAAAGGGTATGCACAATGGTTGCTTCTACCTGCAGCATTTCTCTTACACCTCCCTGATTGAGGCATCATATTGATTGTGGACCTCTCTTCTCTACACCTACACTGTACTGCAGGTTACACGCGCCCTTCAAGAAGCTACAACCTTACAGGGCTACCACGATAAATGCTTTTTCCGTCATATTAAGAAGGGATATTCCTTGGTAGATGTTGCAGTGTTTACGGTCCAATGTGTTCACTTACATGATGACTATGTTGGCATCACGTACAATATGTCCTGCGGTACTGTTCGTTCCTCCCATCACTGACAGAAAAGTTTGTATAGTAGTCTAAGCAGGGATGGCTTCCAATACTGGAAAGCTATATATAGTACTTCTACTGGGGTACCTTCCTTGTATAGAGCCTTGCCATGAGTCAAGGAGTCTGTGACCTTGCTGAATTCTTGCAGTGTTTTTCGCTTCTCCATAAAGGTAGGTTTGATATATTGCGGATACACTCGTCATCCACATTGCTTACTCTTGTGTATAACTCTTGGTAGTGTTCAGCCAATCGCTTCATCGGTATCGCAAAGTGCGCTGTGAAAGCTGCGCGTAGAGAGCACAGGTTAATGAGTCACCTCTGATAATGACAATGTCGATTTGATGTCAGAGACGTGGCCGTAGATGTCTCCAAGACTTTCGGTTACGGGATTTAGTATTGAAATTGTGTTTGTGATGCAAAGATAAAGGTAGCAAAACAGCTCAATCAGCCTCTGACCGTTGTCGTTCATCTTGCTGATTCCGAAATATCCCACTCTAGAGTCAGGAACTTTTCTAACATCAATAATCAGATCTTCGTAGAATTATAGAGAAGCATAGCGTTGGGGTGAAGACGCTGATGGTGATTGCTTTCCCCGAAGAAGTTGAAAGTTGCAGAGAAAGTATGCGTTCTGAGCCATCAGTTTGAGATTCCAGGCTGTGGCTGACAGCAGGGTGTACCTCACATCGCCCACTACATACAGTCGCACCTCCTCCACGGGTCTTCTCTGTCTGCAAAAGGCATAGTCCTCTTAATACAACAGGCCGCTGGAAACAAGAATATTGCAACGATGCCGATGTTGAACCTCTTGAGTTCGTTGTTGATGATTGATGTCTTTTGTGAATTGTTGATTTAGCGCAGATCGTCCTAGAGGCTAAAGTTTCTGTTTTCTACCTTTGTCGGATTTGATGCTCCAGTATGTTTCTTTTGGTGTAGCTCTAAGCCACAAGCACCCGTTGAAACAGTTTGAACGTGACGGTCTTTATTGACCGGGAACTGCCTAATTTTGGTGGGTGATAAGTGATCAGAAAGATGCAAAGACCTCTTCCACGGTCTCACCGCCGGATGCAACTCGTAGTTCCTATTACTTATGTCAATTGGGTTGTACTTACAACTCGTAACTGTTGCCCCTTCTTGATTTCTTGATTTACCCGCTTTGCAGCAGCACCTACGAAGTGATTTTTTCAGGGCGCAGACCTGGGCAGGCTGCATTGATACTCTGAGCCACCGAGACATTAGAAATCCTCTTTCTGGTGTTATGCAGATAAATGCGCAGCAGTACGTGAGCTTGGATGCAGGAGCTACCGAAAAAGTGTCGAGTCCAGCACACAAGCCGCCTCAAGGGTTCCATTCTGGATTTCTGTAGGTTTGACTCCTTTAGCCTTTGAACCTCACAGGACACACATAAGGTAGTGTAGACATTTACTAGGGACACGTTTCGTGGGAAGTAGGGCATGCCTATACGCTGACATACATGCATGCCGTACGTCTCTAACAGGGAGGGAGATACATACTTTGTTTCCCATTTCACACTGCTGTTAATAGCAGAAATAGCCAGTGATGAGGACATAACTGAGAAGCGATTCCCCTCGAATGGTATGCCAACATAAAATACAAGTCAACAGCCATTTGACAAGCTAGAGTCACTGTTGTTATTTAAGTTAGAAGCTGGAGAAAATGACTAAACAATGGCGATATTTCGGTGCAGTTTTGTAACTGTTTTCTAGAGTTAAAAGGCAATAACAAATGGAAGTTGAAAAAGAATTATGACTTCATGACGTCATCAATGGCGCTATTCATTATGTCTTCTTGGCGTCATCAATGAGACTAAGATGTCACCATATTCTCATGAAGATAGATATATGATAAGACGTTTTTTTCCCATCATGTGGGAAGTAATCTGAAATTACACAAAATTATGTCATGACGTCATGAAAGACGCCATTTCGTCATGAATAAGATCATGACGCTTGGTGGGACATTTTTTTCAGAGTTATTACTTTACTTAGATATTAACGTCTAAGATAATTTTCAAACTTAGAGTGGTAAGAAACTTGACTTTAACCTCTATGTGTAAATATAAGCCATTTTAGCAATGGCGGCCATCTTGTTTATGACGTCATAATTTAATTCTTTGCGGTGATCCGATTTCAAAAAAACTTTGTAGACTTTATAGTATAAAAACAACCTTAAAACATTTTCTTGCATTTTTTTCGGGGAGAAGGGGTCAAGGCATTTTATGTCATAATATTTATCTACTAACTACATTCATCACTCTAGTATCCCCTAGTTTACCTGTTTACACTTTTCCAATACCTTGTTTTTAACTTTGTTCTGAATGTTCAGGTTTCTCGTTAGTTACGCCATTCAGTTTTATCTGTCAAAACTGTATAATTGTTCGAAAATCAACGTGCAGCTCATTGCGGTCGTACGGCAAGCCATTTTACTTTTTATTCAGTATTTAGAGATATCTTTAAATACTTTATGATATCATTAAATAATTTATGATATCATTAAATAATTTGTGATATCATTAAATAATTTGTAATATCATAAAACAATTTATGATATCATCAATTCGAATAAATGATATCATGAATTATTTATTGACATGAATTATTTAGTGATATTATTAAATAATTTATGATATCAATAAATGATTCGTGATATCATGAATTAGAATGTATGATATCATCAAATATTTACTGATATCTGCATATCCTTTAATAATATCTCGTTTCTCAAGTCTGATTAAGATATCAAGAATTGAATTTATGATATCAATAATTCAATTTTGATATCATTAAATGAATTCTTTATATCATTAATTTAAATTACGATATCATTAAAAACTTATACTACTTGCCAGCATAAATTGATCAAAGCTTGATATCACTAATTGATATCACAAATTCAATTATTGATATCATTAATTGAATTATTGATATCACTAACTGAATTATAGATATCACTCTCTAATTGAATTCTTGATATCATTAATTGAATTATTGATATCACTAACTGAATTATAGATATCACTCTCTAATTGAATTCTTGATATCACTAATTGAATTATTTATATCACTAATTGAATAATTGATATCACTTATTAAATTGTTGATATTACTAATTGATACCACTAATTGAATAATTCAAATCACCAATTGAGTTATTGATATCCCTAATTGGAATTGATGATATCAATAATTGGAATTAATGATATCAATGAATATGGCGGACATATCATCAATTGCACCCTCATTTCGGTACTCATTCATAACGCGCCAAATACCGCATATGCAGAAAGCATCGTGCATAGGCGAAATTCATGTGATTTGTTTCTTCGCGAAAATATGTTGTTAAATAATAATATTAATAGGATAAATGACTTAGTGAACACGGCGAGGAGGGCCTTGTCCAACCAGAATATTCAGGAAATACGGTCAAGCACAAGTTTAACACGATCTGTTTCCATGTTGGCTACATACGGTGCATGCATGCACGGGATCTGACTGCATTTAGAATCATTATCCCCATCAATAATTCGAAAATCATTAGTTGCACCCAAAAAGTATATTAATGATATCATTTAATCGCAATTGGGGGCGCAATTAATGATTTGTCAAATAGCGATATGTCGACTTCGGGTCTCAATAAATCAAATTAAGGATAATAATTCAATGATTTAATGGTATCATTAATTGAATTCGCGATATCATTAATTCATTTTATAATGTCAATAATTCAATTATTGATATCATTAATTCATTTTTTGATATCAATTTAATTTTTGATATCAGTAATTTTCTGAATTAAAGATATCAGTAATAGATTGAATGATATTATTAATTCCAATTTGTGATATCATGAATTATTTAATGATATCATGAATTATTTAATGATATCATGAATTATTTAATGATATCATGAATTATTTAATGATATCATTTATCATTTAATGGTGTCATAAATTATTTAACGAAAGTAATATGAAAAAGGTGTTTGAAAACAAAATGTGTTTTGCTTCATTAAATTTTGCGGATTAATCCATTGGAAGTCCACAGTATTATATCTCTGGGAAATCAGGTTCATCTTGTATGACAAAGGACTTCAAAAGAAGCAAAATAGTGCAGAAAGCGTTCAAAAATCTCATTCCGTTAAGGAGATATTCAAGTTTAAAGCTCTGTCTTATCTTTGTAGAAATTTTACTACTATGGAAAGTTGGCGTCTTCAATCCTCATTTTTTTTTAAATTGTTAATGTATTTTAAAGAAAGTTTATTTTGTTCATGATCTAAATCAATTTTTCTCGAACTTTCTTTAGATGGTATATTATAAATACCCTTCCTAGCTTTAGTTTTACTACTTTTTTGACATATCCTATGGTTTTTAAGCCACACAATCAAATATGATAAAATACAAAAAGACTTTGAGGAATATGAGGCTATGACATCACAGCAAGTCTGATTTTAGTCGTTAGTACACTAATGATACCAAACTTGGAAGATATATGGACAAGTAGAGATTTTGCGATAAATATGTTTTTTTTTGCAATATTCTGAACAATTCATAAACATATATTTATCAAAATTTCCACTCGTTTCTGAGATATTTGCGAAAATGTGAAAAACTAAGCCCCAAGAAACGGCTGGACTATCACTACTAAAAAAAGGCGTGTGACGTAAGAATAAGGATAGCAAATTTGGTGAGCTTTCAACAAATAGGCTTACAATGCATAACTTTCACTGTGTGACCTAGGCTACGTCAAATATCAATTTGATTGCATCAGATATCAGAACATCCATAAACATTAATTTGTGACATTTTCTTGTTGGTAAACAGAAAATATCGACTCAAGTTCAAGTCACTTATTTCTTTATGCTTGGCGAACTCCACTCGTTACGTTAGGCTGTAAGTATTACTGTATGGTACACTGTAACTTTCACATAGCGTTAGTGTTGTATATACAACCATTTTTAAAACAAAATTAAGAATCCGCATAAATGCTTGTACAAAAATGGTACCGATAAACATAATCCTAAAAAGTTATGCTTCATTTATTGAGTGAGTAAGCGCTTGGGGAAAGGGCAAAAGGAGAGTTAATAGAGAATTTCTAAAGGTTATCGTACCATTGTGTGCCATTCAATCGGAGTGGATCAAGTGATGTACTTTCCTACCCTTACGTCACAAAAAACCCAATACGTAATGAGCATACGTTTGGAGACATGAAAATAAGCCACCGGATTTGTTACATTTTAAGATCGATCTTGCAAGAAAGTGTTTGTGGTGAGTGTGTATGAAGGGCATTTGTATCAATTTATGCAAAGTGGTTGCAACCTGTCCATATACCTTTAAATTTATATATCTCCTGACGAAATAAGATTTTGTAATGCTTTCTTCACTTTTGTGTTTCTTTTAAAGTCCTCTTCCATATAAGATAGACTTGCTTGACCCCTGAAGTAATCCTTTAAGAAACAACAATTATCGGTTTGGTCAGACATCAGTTTACGATTGGTCGTCGCAACACAAATTTAGGAATATTTTAAATAGATAATATTTATGAATGGGGACTCGCGAGGGTAGCCGGCCTAAAATGCCATTGGAAACCACGGATGACGTCATCGTAGGGTCAGCGGCCCCTGCGGTTACGTCATACTTGGTCTCAAATGCCATTTGAGACCAATGATTACTGGAAAATAGTAACCGGTACTCACAAACAATTCGAATGCTTTTTATAATACTCTTTTTGTTCCTTACCTACTTACAGCTAATGTGTATTTTTTGCTATCAAATTAAACAAGGTTTTGCTAATCTGCTATTTGAGAAACAAAACCCTTGATGGAGGGTATCTCCAGGACTGTATATGTTAAAAGCGTTATAGATGTTATAATCAGCAGATCAGGAACATAATAAGTGCAATACTGACAATGCTATATACAGATATATGAGCATATGTGGCGTGACTGCGTCCCCAGCCAGCATGAACAGTTGGGCCCCATGCGGGTTTCACTCGCTTAAAGCGGGCTTAACTGGGCAGTGGTTTGCCCAGTCGAAGCCATGTGGGTTAAGCGTGGGCAATCAGGGCTAAACCTTACCTTTCTGGATATATCCCTCGAGGGTGGTAAAGAAAGGTGTAATACTGTTCCAAATATACAAATTATTAGGTTATTGAAACAAATATGGAACGTAGATTTGCGTGGCCACTTAAAACAATCAATAAACTGATAAAGCCGCTATCTTAAAAGATAAAAAAATAAAAAAACATAAACGTTGATTGCACTATTTCTAAAAAAAAAGAAACACACTTAAATTTCTTGCTCTTTTATAGATAATGTCATGACTAAAGCCTTAGTTATAGCGATTCGGAACGGAAAATATCATCCCTGGCCCTTACTGACCATAACATTCCATATTCCTCCTTTCAGTTGCTTCATGGACTGGTGAAAACTTTTCATCGTGGGCTGAATTTGTTTTTAAAACAATGCTTTGAGTCATTACAGAGTCCGCCCCTTGAACACTACTCCATCCTGGTTTCCTGTGCCTGTGGCATTCTAGTAACCACATGAACGATTACGTAACATTGACAAGCAGTCACTGAAAAGTTTCGAGATTCCTATTTCATTTCTACGTTACTCCACTTCGTATTATTACAAAACTTGTGGTCAAATGTTTGCGAAAGACATGGTCAACTCGTTGAGAGAATGTCTTTGAAACGGGATTAAAATGACAGTGGCAGTTTCATCCCGTCCTTGTTTCAAGGGGCGCTTTCTTCAAATGTAAAAGATCAATTACCAGAAAAGGAAACATAAATAATTGTAAACTTAATACATCGCTTTGTGCTTGGAAAGTTTGTTGGTGCCATCCAAAGTATGATTACTAATAAGGCCATCTAGGCCTATTCCTGGCGTCATCTATCTGTCTATGGCGTAGTATTTGAATGCAAAAATTGATGCCTGTTTTCATATAAGTTTCTTAAACGATTGGCTATCAAGCTATATATCTTAAGACGCCGCAGTGAATAAGTTATGTGGAACCTCTCGAAGCCAACTACTAAGAGAGTGGTTGAGTGTGTTTTTAGACTCTTCATAAGAACGCTAATTGTTTTTATGATTGTAATCGAAATGATAAATGTTATGTGCACACATGCAGTCGATTTTCGGGTAGGACGTCATGTTTCCAGTGTTGAATTATCATGCAATCACCATGCGAGAGTAGTCAGTATGGGATTTTGACACAAATTCATCTCAATTTAATGTTGTATATACCAGTGTATCAGATAATGGTACATGTCAATCAACGGATATGGGGATTAAATTTGTTATTCTATTAGTGAACACGAATTCAAACCCAGGAATATATTCGTGTTTCGATGCAACTCGAGATCACAACAATAAAACTAATGTAATCATGCCATACTTTCTGACAGTCTTGAACAAGGAAGATACGCGTGGTTTGTGTTATCCCCATTCGCTTAGTCTGGATTCAGATGGCAATGCCAATGGTCAGGTAAGATCATGTAAACATGGGGTTCCCGTGATATAGAAATAAATACAGTTTTAGTGTGTCGGAAAATGTGTGACCCAGAGGCGTTGGAAGCTGGAAACAGCGGAAAATGCTCAATGAAGGAAATTTACCTTCCATGGTGTAAGCTTTATTTCGGTTGTGAACTAAACTTAACTAGGGTATTGTTATTATTATTATTGTCAAAATATGACTTAACAATTGTGAAAATGAGGAACCATTACTAAGCAAACAGTTATTCTCAGACGGCCATTTCTTTAGCAGGAGATCCCCAGTGAGCAACAACGTTTGTTGTAACATAATTTACCAGTGAATTTTCCTGCATGTAAACATACAACTTTGGGATTCTTCTCGCCTAAGCCGAGCCTGCATTGAATATGTGTGAGAAAGAGGGAAGAGCGGATGGTCGTAAAAGTTTAAGAAATTCGGTCACAATTTGACAATTTTTTCATGAATATTCATAGATTATGCAAATTAGATATTGGCGATAATGGCAAGTATCGAGACATGATGTGTTCGCATTGAAACTCAGAATGAAAAGAATTGATCAAGTTTGCTCTATTTACTTTTTGCTTAGAGCTCTTCGACCAATCAGAAGCCAGAAAAGTATGATGCCATTTGAGTTGGTGGCGCTTATTTGAAAGAAAAAAAAAGTTATGATGAGCTAGGTCAAACTTCTACGGTAGTCGCTACGGTAGCCTCGAACTCTTTTCGAATGTCTTTGAATTCATTCTGTTCTTTTTTTATTATTTATATGTGAGGGTAAAGTACCTGCCCTAACCAACGCAGTGGTACCGTAGGAGTCACGCCACGATTTTGTACTCCTTCCGCCCTCAATATTTTCTTTGTTTTTATTTTTATTTTTTTCTTCAAACACATACAATGTTTTAGCATTCTTCCTCAATAATCAAGTCCCATAGACAATCCATCACTTTGCATTTGAGACTGAGATTGCTCAATCGATCAGCGTAGCTTCCCAGCGTTGCATAGATGACGTCTCTCAAAAAACAGAGTACCACTTTGTCTTCGAAGTCTTTGCTAAGCTCTTTCTTCTTTCTCCTTTCCAGCTCTTTAAAAATGTTTTTCGTGAGTAGATCTGTAATCAGCGGGCGTTAAATCTCTTTCACTTTGCCTTTTTTTTCTTCAACCTTCTCAACCATGTCGTTGACCAACTGACCAATGCGGCTTGTGTCAATTGGGCTATCAGCAAGTGGTGTGCTATCTCCGTCATCGCTTTCAAGAATTTTGGCCAGTTCTTTTTTTTCTTTAAACAAGAGAGAGTCTTCTTCTGTCGGCTTGACGGCTGATGCCGTTTCGGTCTGCAGAATGTTTGTATGATCCTCCTCCATGCCCATGTGTTTCTTTGCCTCTTTCAACAAATGTTTTAGTACTTCTCCTTCTTCATCCATGCCGCATCCTAGTGGGCCATAAACGCGACGAGGCAAGCTAATGCGTTGTAGAACGGTAAAGTGAAGTCTCCTCCGCCAGTATGTTCTCCGTATATGTCAGGATCGCAAGAGTCGTCGCGCACCACACGCCTGATCTCTGCTATGATGATTTGCGAAGGGGCCATTTTAACTACGATGAAGGTCTCGTTGCGTGGTTTCTTTGATACCTGTGTATGTTCCAACGCTGCTTTACGTTTCTGCCCTGAACTCGGACGGCTAAGTGTGGTATCCATGTTGGTGTCTTCTATACTTATTCGTATGCAGGAGATATCTCTTTGGAAGAATATGGGGCAAATGTAAACAGAAGAAATCCTGAACCCACTTCCAAAATCTAATGAAAAGATGTTGAAACTTTGGTCATTGCATCGGTAGTTTTATCATAGCAATAATTACATTTTTGGTGTTTTACATATATATTATACAGAATGGATCATCCAAGCAGGTTTCAGCAACAGCCCTTAGCGCTGATCTTAAAAGAATCGAAGTTCCTTTAAATGATTTGTATGAAATGATCCCCGATGGGTCGTAGCCCAAGGAACATATGACCTTAGAAATGTAGAAAGATATCAAGCAACGTCTACAAAAGGGTAACTTTAGCTGAGTTATGCTGTCCAGGAGCAGCCCGAAAAGCTGAGTACTTTGAAATACTAAAAAAATAGGGGACTTTTATGCATTACGTCATCGCATGAGTCTACACATTTGACTAGCCTACACTAAACGTATGGGTTTTCTCATTTTTCGCTCCAAATTTTCACAATTTTAATTGGATATTCTAAAATTTTAGAGACGGATAGTAAACAGATATTTGAAACTTTTTGCCACTGCTTTTTGAGTCATCGTCGCCTTTTTGAAAAAATCAATCAAACAGGTTATGACCAATCATCATGCATTGAGCAATCATCATGCGATGAAGTAGGCCTA
>JAIGNY010002713.1:457500-471533 GCA_020152595.1 Chiridota heheva | reverse complement strand
TCAAGTACTGTACAATAATGATCTGCATGGGTCTTTTAATTGCGAAAAGAGTTTACATACTACCTTCAAAATGCTCAAATGTTGTCAGCATTTATTATATTAATTTTGTTCCAACAGATTAACATGGATATTTTTTTGGAGAAAATAGATACTGAACAGGATAAAGTGTTCAAATTAAGCCTATTTATTGAAATTTCCTGGTCATTTTGACCAGGAAAAGTGGTTAACATGCTTGATTGACCAGAATATTCTAATGAATACACTCTAAAGAATGCCTGGTCAAATTTTACCAGGAAAGGGCAATTTTTTTACTAGGTGCGGTGCATATACAGATCCCACTCTTTCCTGGTTGTTTTCACCATGAAATCCTAGTGAAATAGTAATCAACATACTTTCTGGTAAAAACGACCAAGGAAGATTTGTTAGAATTCCCGGTGAAATTTCACCAGTAATATTTGGTTACATTTTGCCTGCTTACTCATATATTTTGAAGATATTTAAATACCAACCATGCCAATAGCAATGTACCAACACAAAAACACCAAGTCCAATCACAATTTTTTTTTTTAAATGTGCCCAGTTGGATTGATTAATTCCTAACTTAGTCCTGAGCCATAATGTTTCATCTGTAGCATTGTGAGTAAACCTAGGTATTACGCTGAGTTACATATAGTACTAGACCTAATGACGTGCGGCCTGCTTCCTCCTGAAATTCGAAGAAAAATATTTACCAAACATGCCAATAGCAATGTACTAACACAAAAACACGAAGTTCAACAACAAAAAATAAAAAATGTACCCAGTTTGATGTGATTACTTCCTAGCTTAGGCCTAGGCCATAGTGTCCATCTGTAGCATTGTGAGTAAATTAGTAGACTAGGCATTACACTGAGTTACATATAGTACTAGACCTAATGATGTGCAGCCTTCTTACTTATGGAAATTGAAGAAAAATAATTACCAATCATGCCAATAGCAATGTACTAAATACAGAAAAAAGTAACGACAATGGAAAAACGTCCTTTTTGATTTATTTGACAAAAATTGATCCATTTTTCCGACTTCACACGCGAACTTGAGGGCGTCTTATTGGTAGGAAGCACGTTTAACATAGTCTCTGATAATTCCACGTTGTTTTTTTAGGGTAACAACTGCCTTTGTCAAAAATTGACTGTATTATTACATGGATATGAAGGATAGATGTTTACAAAATGGGAATATCAACAGAGCAATGGAGACGCAAAATTGGACAGTTTATTTGTGGCTGGCGTGGAAAGTGTACATGTAACCTAAGCTTTCCTCCAAGCTGCGTTATTTATACAAACCGTACTACAGGAATCGCCGGTATCTCCAATGCATTAATTTTGAAGAATACTTTGGTATGTGTCCTTTTGTTGTTACTAGCAGGAGATGTTGAACTTTACCCGTGACCCAGAAATACGAGAGCTAATCAGCTGAAAATGAAGGTGAGGTTGATTTCTCTGCAATACTGACAGATATAAAAAATATTAAAAAAACTGACTAGAATACAAAAGTAGATGGCATTTCTCGTGACTTGAGCTTATTAAAGACAAGAATGGATAACATTGAAGATGTACAAAATGATTTGGAAACTGATAACACCGAAATAAAGAAGAAACTTTATGACTTGGAACTTAGAAACGATCAAGTTGAAGCTCATCTCCGTCGGGAAAATCTTTTATTTTTTGGCATTCCAGACACCCCTAAAGAATCATGGGCTGAAACGGAAACAAAATTGAAATCGTTCATGGGGGAAAAACTTGCTCTCGATACTGATTGAATCACCCTTCAAAGATGTCATCGACTACAATAGAAAGATAAACCCCAACCCATCATTGCCAAGTTTTTGAAATTCAAGGACAAGGAACTCGTGCTGAGGGAAGCGATCAAAAAACTGAAAGGCACCTGATTTTGGGTAAGCGAATACTTAGCAAAGCACACTAGGTACCTGCAAAAGAAACTGCTGCCCTGTATGAAGGAAGCCTGGGATGAAGACAAGAAGGCAACAATTTGCTTTGATGAATTGATTATCGAGGGTGAGGCATTTATCTGGGACGAAAATACCAACTCCATAAAAAAGAAAAAAAGATTGATGGTCAGGCCCTGGCCGAGCATAGGACCCATATCAATAATTATGGGAGTAACATAATTAGTATTAAAATACTTGCGTGGAATGTTGAAGGTATTCGCAAAAAACTTGGAAATTCCGATTTCAAGAGGTACTGCACAGCTTTTGATGTAATGTTTTCATGGAAACTTGGCTAGGAAGCAGTGACGAAATAATTTTTGAGGGCTATAAGGAACTTTCACCAGTAAGGAAATGTATTTCGGGGGCTAAGAGAAATTCTGGAGGTGTTTCTTTGTTTTACAAGAGTAGCTGGAAATTCCAGCGAGTACAGAACTTAGGTTCTGATAATTATGTATGGATGCATCTTCCTTCTTCTGTAAACAACCAGCCGATATATTTGTGTGCATTGTACAACCCACCTGAGAATTCACCATATTATAATGTTTCCATTTTCAAAAGACTAGAACAAGACATTGTTTTCTAGATAGTTTACATAATGAATGCTCATTTATATTAGCTGGAGACTTTAATGCTAGAAGTGCTCAATTGTCGGATTTTATTCAACTGGACGATAACAATGCTTTAGGAATTTCTGAACCTAATATTCATTCATGTCGATACTCTGTTGATAATATTCACGTTTAACTTGTATGGTAATTTGTTAATTAATTTATGCAGAAATACTAATGTGCGGATTTGTAATGGTAGATTGCCCCCTGTAGGTGAAACTGGAGGATATACTTACATTTCACCAATGGGGCAAATAGCATCTCAGAATTTACTCGATAAAAAAAGTAATTACAATTCTTATACTTGGTGATGCTGTAGATTCGCCACATTTACCTCTAACCTTTGATATTAAATAGTGTTCACCATACCAATGTTAGTGGTGAACGATCACTGTCTATTGATTGTATTCCTCTAACGAAAACAGTCTGGTACAAAGAAAGACAAAATTAATATTCTGAAAAGTGGGGGAATAATGATACATTGGACACAGTAGAGGAAATCATGGGCTATTGGAGAATAACAATCCTGAAGTAGCAGTGACACAAATAAATGATTCACTAAAAAGGATCTATGGTGTGAGATGTATCAGGGGAAACGCAAATCTTCTGAAGCCGCAAAAGTGGTTTGATCAAGATTGTTTTAAATTTAAATCAAGGGTTAGGAAAGCGCTTAAAGAATATAAAATATAGCGTAGCAATGAAAGTCGGGAACGTTTTTGTGATATAAAAAAAAAAATTACAATATGCCGTTAAGCCCTCATCAAACAAACAAAAACAAACATACAAGAAATCTCGATTCATGGAAAATAAAACGAAGGAGCTTCTTACTTTAGCAAAACAAAAAGACAATAAGAAATGTTGGGCTTTCTTTAAAGCTCCCACACACAAGAATACAAATGATGTTACAGCTATTGAATGGTTTCAGTACTTTAAATCTGTTTTGAAGTTAACGAATCTACAGTATATTTTGATATTTCATAATCCTCATTGGAAGTTTCTGATGATATTTTGGATGTCGATATTACAATTAATGAAGTTGAGAAAGCAATCAATTCACAAAAACAAGGCAAAGCTTGTGGTATCGATAGTGTTCAAATTGAAATGATCAAAAATTCACCTAAGGCGCTATACATGCATTGTTTAACAATATTCTTTGTACTGGCAACTTTCCCAGTGCTTGGCAAGTTGGAATAATTAGTCCTGCATTCAACAAAGGAGATAAAGACTTACCAAGTAGTTATCGGCCTATTACACTATTGTGTGCTTTAGGCAAAGTATTTACCAAAAAATTATGTAATATACTATGTTATTGGCTCTCGGATCATAATATTCTTTCTCTTGCTCAGGCAGGTTTTCGAGCAGGGTTCTCTACGATTGATATTTCCTTTGTATTTCACACTGTCATTTCTAAAGCATTGAGTAAAACACGGGGTAAAATTTGGGCCACTTTTGTTGATTTTAAAGCTGCATTTGATAATATCAATCGCAGTATTGTATTCAAGAAACTTTAGTATATGGGAATGACGAGTAAATTCTACGAGATACTTGTATTAATGCATAGTAATATTGAGTCATGTGTGGAGACAAAGGATGGTCTTACCACAAATTTTAATTGTGCGAGAGGTCTGAGACAAGGTTGTAATCTATCCCGGTAATTATTTTTACTTTATATCAATGATTTTGAAGAGCGATTGAAGTCCACAAACACTCGAGGAATTCTTATAAATAACAATAATATATGTTGTCTTCTTTATGCAGATGACCTCGTTATCTTTTCCGAAAATGCTTATTCCTTGCAAAGTTTACTGAATGTTTTCCAAGATTATTGTGAAGAGAATGATTTGACTGTAAACTCAGATAAAACGGAGGTTATGGTTTTTAGAAAGGATGGACGTATTGCAAGAAGTGAACGTTTTTATCTAAAAGGCAAAATTATTGATACTGTAAATAACTATAACTATTTAGAATGAAATATTAGGCCAAAAGGAGTATGGTCAAAATCCCAAGCTCAACAGAGTTCAAAGTCTCAGATTGTTTTGTTCAATTTTAAGATTTTTTTTGTCTAGAACTATTGATTTACCTGTAAAACAAAGGAGTGCTATCATGGGGACTGTTAAAAATATTTTGTATGAAACTGGGTTTGGTAATGTTTGCAAAGGGCAGGGAGAAGGGATTGCTACACATGTTGATGAAAATTTAAAGCAGCGAGTTTTTGATATAGATAGACAGAGCTTGTGGAGTGATATTAGTTCTAGAAGTTCTTTGCGTTGTTATGCACAATTTAAAACAGAAAGGTATGCAGAGCCATACCTATTATTCAATAATGTTTTTAAACTTAAAAAATTGGTCTCCAAAATCAGATGTGCTGCCTTGAAATTGAAGTCAAGAAAGGCCGTTATTGTAGTATAACTTATAAACAGAGGTTTTGTCAGGTTTGCATTTTAAAAGAATTTGTCCATTCCTTTCTGAAATCCGCTGTAAATTTATCTTAAAATATTTCATTTAACCCGCAACTAGATCACAGTGTAATACTTTAATATCAGCTAGTTCTAAATACTTATTTTTACACTTATTACACTTTATTTTACACACAATTGAAGCAAGACCTTTGTTTCTTTCTCTTTAATTATTGTTTGTTGTAAGAACCTCAATCATGTACCATTTAATTTATCGTTTATGTTTGTGACAAAGACCAGATGGCTTAGAGCACTGAAATGAATTGTATTGTATTGTATTGTTAAACTGAACTTCTGATGTAACCTGCTGGATCTTGAGCGCGTATATATGTACCGTACCAATAACAACAGCAGGATGCTTCTAGGCAAAACTGGCCAATCAAAAGTGGTGTCTCACAAGCTGGACAAAATTTGCCAATGATGTAATGAATTTTTACCAAGATAGTTATGTTAAAGATTAAACCTATCTAAATGGCATGAAAATAACCAGGAACGTGGTGGGATTATTTTTAAAAGAAACTTTTTTAAACATTTATAGAGTGTAATGTCCAAATTTAACCAGGGTAAATTGGTTGTATTAATCAAACGGGTTTAATCTAACAACTAAATTGTGGTTAAATTTCAACCAGGATTCATAGTTAGAATAACCAACAAAAGGGGTTAAACCTTTCCACCATATTTTCCTGGTTACTTTTACCAGGATTGTTTAGGAGGATATATGACCTGGAACTTGGTTAGATATTAACATTTTCCTGGTTAGTCTTAACTATTGTGTTTTTAGAGTGTAGACATGTTGGCGCGAAACAGACATTTAAAAAAAATTCACATATTTGTAACAATATAAGCTCGTAGTTGAGAATGCACATCTTACAAATAAAATTACACATCGCAAAATCTTATAATCTAGATGACAAAATGATCTCTCACTTAATCTCTCTGTACAGTTTTATCTCAAATTACGAACAAAACGGTTGCATGACGTCTATTAGCTCTGGTATTTTACAGGCTCTTTAAAATAGGACCTCTCCCGGACTGTTGATTACCCGTTACTGATCGAAGATTCAGCATGGTGTGAACCTTTATTTATGACATTTTTAAAGTAGAAATCCCCTTATTCTACCAGAATGAATCTTACTTGCTTGGTTTTTATGTTTCTTAAAAACCAGACGTATTAGTATCTTTAGCCTGCAAATGCAAATATCACCAATAGAAAGTGCTTTGTCACAAAACGAGGTCATATAAACTCGTATCTAATAAGAAATTTGATTAGTTTGATTTCTCCTTTTGCATTGCATTCAATCAAGTGCCCCATGAAGATTTTTCTTACTGGTAGCTGACTAGAAATTAAACAAATACAATTTTAACTTAAAAAACACAAGTAATGCCAAATCCGGGAAAAGTTTGAAGCGATCATTTGTAATTCTTTATAAAGCAATGTATACCTGCGTTTAAAGGTAGCGAATAATTAATTGCATATTAAAACAATAATTGTAAATAAATTGGCAAGTGTCTTGAGGCTCTATAGCTCATATTACTTCACATACTTCACATTCTAAATATTGTTGAAAATGTTGACTTTCCAACAAAAACGCCGTCTTGCCATGGTAATGGTATGCAATATCTTAGTGCAATCAGATCGATTTGATTGACCAGCTGGAAAATATTCGTATAAGACAAATACAAACTAAGCTACACAATAGCATTTGATGACCGATACAATCAGGCAATCTCAACAATTTGACAATTGTGACTTGTGACCCACTTATTTGTAAGCTTCATTGTCACATCATTGTTCTTCATACCCGCTACTATTCGAGGCACATGCACTTTTGTAAGACCATAATTAATTGTGTTGATCTTGTTTCTGCGCAGAATTGACGTACACATGAAAATTTCTTATTGAATAAACTAGTTGCAGATAGACAACTCATCCCGTCTGTCCTTCCCCTGTTCTACTCCTAAATTATGCTACTTTCTTACTGTCTAGTAAGAAATCAATCCAGTAAGTGGCATTCTTATCGTATCACTACCTTTCAACAAATTCTCTATAAGCCTATGATCCTAATGCCTTTTACCAATGACCCTTATAAGTGGGTCAAGGTCTTCGTGAGGTCAATCTACCACGTAAAGTATTGTTTGCACAAACGGACAGACAGACACAGAAAAAGCAGATAGAAAGAGAGTTGGACGGTCAGACATTACGAGGTCAATATCTGATCAAGCGATAAAACTGTAATCAACTCACACTCACACACACACACCCACACTCACAGTTTCAATAATGATATCAGGACTTCAAGAGGTTTTCCCCAAAAATGAAATTGAACTCTTAGAAAGTAATGGGTTCGTGTATGCCCACATACAGCTGTTCTATTCATACATCCATTGGTGGCGCTACTAGGGTTTGGAGGGATTGGCCAATACAGAATGCCTTCCTCCTCTCCCCCATTAGAGTTATCTATTTGTGAGGCTAAAATCTAGGCGGGTTATATAATGTTATAAACATATACAAGTATTAAGTATTACAATTATTAAGAAAATATAGAAAACGTGAAACAGTTGATTTATTATTGTTATTTACTAAACGACTTTCATGATACGTTTTTGGTGCTTTCAAGGTTGTTAACATATGGCATTATTGTTTGGACTACATTTTAATTGTTTTCTAAGACAAGGTTTTCATTAAAACACAAATACACACTTGCATAACAATGCTATAATATAGCAGACAAATAGTATACAGACAAAAGTACAAAAAACGAAGGAGAAATTTGTAACTCAGATTATGTCG
The DNA here is from genome assembly GCA_020152595.1 of Chiridota heheva. NCBI lineage: Eukaryota > Metazoa > Echinodermata > Holothuroidea > Apodida > Chiridotidae > Chiridota > Chiridota heheva. Next base: position 463,688 of record JAIGNY010002713.1, on the reverse strand, counting down.
CCACTGGTTTTAAAAGTTAGCAAATGTTTGTCACTAACCAAGTGGAGTTGTATCTCATATAACCTCATGAATATAGTGATGGTGTTATGTCATTATGTCGAGAACTTTTAAATAAATTAATTAAGTACCAGTATCTTTGACAAATATACCTGGTTGTGATAATGTTAAAAGGATATCATCCTCGCATATGAAGCTACAATTGATAGTAAAGTATCAAAACGTGTACGACGAGATAACCTTATACATCTACAAAGATAATGGCAGTAATACTGAATGTGAAGAAGGTTGATGAAACGTGAAAGCGAATTAAACATGATTGAAGCAACCACAAAGGAGGTTCTGAAGGAAGCATACATTTATTGCGAAGAAATTACAATACTGCAATACAAGGAATAATCTCCTGCGTCTACTGTTTGCGTGATTTCATGTTGCACTATTGTGTGGATCAATGGCAAAATGAAATTGGTATTTGGCTGGATAGCATTTGTGATATTAATAGAATTAACTACAGCAACTGGTAAGTAATAGCCGAATTATATTTCAACGGGATAAATTGACGAGATAAGTTATAGCTTTGAATAAGGTAAAGGTTTTTAATGTATGAAGTTTGCATGAAAAACTTAACATCTTTCAGACCTTACAAGAGATCATATTATTTCAAATCAAGAAGAACACCTAATCTCCAAGTAGAGTATTTGCTTTGAGCTCCTCCTAAACGGTGCTCCAATGTTTTATTTCTATTTTTCTAATCCACGCACGATTTTACTAAAACCGTTCGGTACCGATTAAATTGATTTCATAAGGAAAACGATCTTCTCTTAGCTACGAAAACTTAAAACTCCTTGACATCTTTAATCTAGTTTTCTCTTATTTCTTAGGGGCTATTTCCATTCTGAAGGTAAATTAGGGGGAAATAATTTGTTTTTAACAATAGAACAATTTCTTATGCTTGTCAGATATACGTATAAATGCAAATCACACTGAGAAAATATTGGTCAGAGAATTGCTGAAGAACTACGGGAATCGAATTGTTGTACCACATAAAGGCGATGAAGCATTACCAATAAGACTGCGTGCGCTTATTTCGCAGGTGGTTTCTTTCGTAAGTACCTTAAAAGATATTTCCACTCTTTATGTAACTCTTAAAGAAATAATCTCGTGAATTTTCATTTGATACATATGGTAGAAAACTACTAAAGAAACAAATTGTTAAAGAAGAAAACATGTTGATACCTCATTCCGTTTTAGGAGTTAAGTATCTTGAAAAGTGACCTTGCAGTGTACAGTGTGATGTCATAAGTGCAGATCCAAGACTGGAAAACTGTGTTGTTTCATTATTGAGGTATGGTATAGTATACACTTTACAAGAACATGATTTTGCAGTCCATCTGCTTATATATCTTACACTCTAAATGAAAAAACAAATAATAATTTATAGAAATGCACAAAGATATATCTTGGATCTGCAATTATGATATCATACTTTTGTACTGCAAGGTCACTTTTTCAAAGCACTGGTCAGCCGGTAAAATCTTTCTTCAATAGTCCTCTATCAAATAAATGAAAATGATAATTCACGGGAATATTCCTATAAGACACTTTAAGAAGGACTACTCAAAATAGCAGCACAAATTGTCTTATATCTTATATTTGATTACGTAATTCAGATGTAAGTTTACCTACAATCAGGGACTAACGTCTTGGCACATTTTCCTTTCCCTTACACCCCTATTCAATATTGAGATGCAAGTTGAAAGAAATGTTTTGGTAATATAAGTGGAAGAACAAAAGTGCCAAGTACTTTTGTCCAGGACTGTAACTTGCCAAAATCGGAATTATGATCTTATTGTATCCATGCATACGCTTTTCAAACATTCAAATGTTTAGCCAGGGTAGTCAGTTGATTAGCTGATGGCGTTCCGTTACCTTCGTTTGCACATAACAGATTGCATAAAACAACAATTGAAGGTCAAACACCTAATATGATTTTACACTGCATAACATAAATATCGCTATGACCATTTAAAGTGGTACACTTCGTAATTGTCATGTTTTGACATTTCTTACCTTGGTAAGCTATCAGCAATGAATATCTCTATGACCACTTAAAGTGGTACACTTCGTCATTGTCATGTTTTGATATTTCTTACTTTGGTAAGCTATCAGCAATAAAATCTCTATCACTTGAAGCCAGAAATGAGATTTCGTCAACAATGAAGGATGTAAAGACTTGGATGGACCATAACCGGCTTGAATTGAATGAGACTAAACTGAGTTTATTCAATTTGGTTCAAAACAAATGATTTTAAAGTGTTTAATTGACACTATTGATATCAACAACACTACAGTGAAGGGTGTATCATGTGTTAGATGCCTAGGTTTATATCTAGGCTCTACTTTGTCCCTGGAAAATCAAATAACAGCTAAGTGTAAAGCAGCTATGGCCGGTTTAAGACTAGCAAGAAATATAAGACTCTTACTTTCTACTGAGGCGTATCACACAATTGTTCTTGGGCTTGTAATTAGCCATCTTGATTATGCCAACTCCCTCTACATAAACCTACCTGACGTTGATATAAAAAATAAAAAAACTGCAAAGAATTTAATTCAAGTTGGTTTTTAAGGAAAGTCAGACGGAAAAGCGCATGTTTGGCCCAGAACGAGTTGCATTGGCTACCAATTAAACTCAGGATAAAACACAAAATACTAACCCTGGTATATAAATGCGTATGCGTCATTGAGAAGTCAGCCCCTGATTATCTTTATCTATGATTGACACTATTTAACAACACTACAGTAAAGGGTGTATCATGTGTTAGATACCTAGGTGCATATCTTGACTCTGCTTTTACCCTGGTCTATAAATGTGGCGTTGAGAAGTCAGTTTCTGATTATCTTTATCTATGATTGACACTATTAATAATAACAAAACTACAGTGAAGGGTGTATCATGTGTTAGATACGTAGGTGCATATCTAGACTCTGCTTTTACTCTGGTCTGTAAATGTGTCGTTGAGAATAAATTCACTCTAACCTCACGTTTACAAAGATCCATGCGCTCTGACAATGTAAATAACAAGTTAATCATCCTAGGACCCATAGACAGACTTTTGTTTCTAGAACAATAAGTGTAGCTGGTGCTGTTTTGTGGATCAACTTACCCAATGAAATTAAGCAATCTGCAAATGTTAGTATTTTCAAGAGAAAACATAAAACATTTCTTTTTCCATGCTAATTTGTTTTTACCATTTTATATATTTTATATGATTCATTGATGTACGTATGCATTTTTACCACTTTTGTACTCATCTGTTTATAAATTGTATGTTTCGCTTTTACCTTTTCTTACCTTAACTTTTACCTACCTGTATATATGTATTATTTTTTATTTTTTTGTAAAGCGCAACCAAAAACTACGTTCTGGTAGGCGCTATATCAAGTTCAATAAACAAAAATGATATTAATGATAACAATGTTAATAATAGTAATAATAATAATAATGATAATATTGATAATAATAATAATAATAATAATAATAATAATAATAATAATAATAATAATAATAATAATAATAATAATAATAATAATAATAATAATAATAATAATAATAATAATAATAATAATAATAATAATAATAATAATAATAATAATAATAATAATAATAATAATAATAATAATAATAATAATAATAATAATAATAATAATAATAATAATAATAATAATAATAATAATAATAATAATAATAATAATAATAATAATAATAATAATAATAATAATAATAATAATAATAATAATAATAATAATAATAATAATAATAATAATAATAATAATAATAATAATAATAATAATAATAATAATAATAATAAAATAATAATAATAATAATAATAATAATAATAATAATAATAATAATAATAATAATAATAATAATAATAATAATAATAATAATAATAATAATGATAATATAAAATGATAACAATGATAATAATAATGATAATAATAATAATAATAATATTAATATTGATAATAATAATAATGATAATAATATAAAAAAATAATAATGATAATAATGATAATAATAATTTGTAATAATAATAATAATAATAATAATAATAATAATAATAATAATAATAATAATAATAATAATAATAATAATAATAATAATAATAATAATAATAATAATAATAATAATAATAATAATAATAATAATAATAATAATAATAATAATAATAATAATAATAATAATAATAATAATAATAATAATAATAATAATAATAATAATAATAATAATAATAATAATAATAATAATAATAATAATAATAATAATAATAATAATAATAATAATAATAATAATAATATAATGATAATGATAATGATAATGATAATAATAATAATAATAATAATAATAATAATAATAATAATAATAATAATAATAATAATAATAATAATAATAATAATAATAATAATAATAATAATAATAATAATAATAATAATAATAATAATAATAATAATAATAATAATAATAATAATAATAATAATAATAATAATAATAATAATAATAATAATAATAATAATAATAATAATAATAATAATAATAATAATAATAATAATAATAATAATAAATAATAATAATAATAATAATAATAATAATAATAATAATAATAATAATAATAATAATAATAATAATAATAATAATAATAATAATAATAATAATAATAATAATAATAATAATAATAATAATAAAAATAATAAATAACAAAAAAAATTACAATCCCGGAACAAACAGGATTTTTGAAAGGCAGGTACATTGGAGAAAATGTACGCTTAGTATTAGATATGATTGATCATTGTATGAATAATTTAGTACCTGGTTCTTCTATTTTCCTAGATTTTGAAAAAGCCTTTGATTCTTTAAGTCATTCCTTTATAGATAAGGTTCTTTCCTATTTTAAGTTTGGTCAAAGTTTCAGACATTGGGTTAGTACACTTTATTCTAATGCTAGTTCATGTGTAATTAACAATGGGTATTGTACACATTATATCTCTATTATGCGTGGAGTGCGACAAGATTGCCCCTTAGTCCCTACTTACCTATCATGTGTTCAGAAATCTTATGTCTTCGTATAAAATGTAATAATAATATTAAAGATATTGTTATGGGGGATACTAAAGTTAAAATCACACAATACGCTGATGATACGGTTTTATTTACAGATGGCTCTAGCTCATTGGTTGACAATGTAATTTATGTTCTTTTCTGGTCTCGTTAATAATTTTGAAAAGTCTCTTCTTTTTTCCTGTTGTTCATTATATTAATTCGCCCCCTGATTTCTTTCAAGACTGTAGATTCAATATCTCACAAGGTCCCATTCAGTGCCTCGGTATTTCTTCCACACACCATAAAGACAACTTTTTTCATTTAAATTATCTCCCCAAATTGTCTAGACTCAAGAATGCGCTAAATTTATGGTCTATGCGTGATCTCACGCCAATAGGTAAAATCACCATTATAAAAACATTTGCTTTGTCCAAATTTAATTATCTCTTCACGGTTTACTCACTCCTCCTCAAGACTTTCTTAATGATTTATAATTTGTTTTATTTAATTATATTTGGAGTAACAAAAGACATAGAATAAAACGCTCTGCCCTCATTAATGATTTAAATGGTGGTGGATTGAGAATGTTTCATTTAGTGTCTTTTATCAATAGTCTTAAGTGCTCTTGGGTTCGCTGTTTTTGTTCCCCGTGTAGTCATAATTGGAAATTGTATTTTGATATTGCTTTAAAGAGATATGGTAGGTTTTCCTATTTTCAAATGCAATTTGCAACATGGTGATCTTTCTGACATTTGCAATGCTTTTATTAAACAAGTTTGCGAGACATGGTTTATCTATAATTTCAATGTACCTAATGTGGACTTTTTTCAATCATTATCTTTTTCGTGCTGGTGCATATAGAGATCATAATTTTTTTACCCATGATGGTTCTACCAAAGATTATCATACCTTTGTGAGCGAGTTTAATTTAACTGCTTTCCCATTCACAACATATTTTGGTATTTTACCCTCCATGCCCTCAACTTGAAAGGCTTATTTACATACCAATGGCACCACTTCTGTAAGTTTAAATCGTAATAAGTCACGGTTGTTATTATTTAATTCAAAACCTGCCGCGAAAAGAAGCATATA
>JAIGNY010002713.1:430000-452500 GCA_020152595.1 Chiridota heheva | reverse complement strand
TAACCATTTAATTGATTTTTTCGTGATATCTTTCCTAGTTTTCACTCTGAGATATATTAATTACGGGCTTCTAGAGGGGGAGAAGGGGGGGTCATCTTAAAACTCCCATAATAAAATCAATGTTCAGGTGGAGTTTTTATATGTTATTGGTTCCGATACCTATCAGTATCAGAAACCTATGCAATCGGTCTGGCAAATTGTACGTGTGTGTGTGTGTATCTCTGTGACGTTTTTCTTTTAAACATGACATCTACTAAACAGTACATTTATGTCACATGAAAGTTTCGCGCCCTTACATCAGCTATGTTCGGCTTTTCCACATGTTGAAAAAATCGAACATCTCAAGGCCACCGAAAATGTACGCGCCACTGCTCCACACTCCATACATACCGTGCACAATTATACATACACTATATATACAGAGTTTATTTTGGGAATGGTTTAAGCGGACACAGCGTGTACATTGGTTAAGAAATATTTGATGAAGACGCTAGACGGTAGCAAGATATATCTTGACTCCACTCACAACCTGTAAATTTCTATTAATTTAATATCTTTTAAACTGTTGTTAATTACTACCTTTTCAAAAACCTAAATTCCTTTGTTTTTTGTCAGTCATAACATTATTTTTCTGGCTGGACAAAGACTAGATCAATTAATAGACAGTGGCAAGTTATCTTTATATTGCATTCTTTCAAAGTTGCAAAAGACGTTTCACGGTTTGGTCATCATTAGTGACTTTGTATAATTACTTAAACAAATTAAAGAAACAAAAAAATTGGTCTAGTGGTCATATCATGACATTGTCAAATTAGATGTCCCTTGTTCAATTCCTGGCGGCTTCTCATCCATGATATCTTCACGGGTGGATTATCTCTATATAACCTTAACTGTTAAAGACTGGATGTAAGATACCCAATATATCTATCTACATTTTAAAAGTTGATGTGAAAACTTGTCAGATTAAAACACATATATTTATAGCTATATTAGCATCTACCAATCAAACATTCATTCCCACAACAAGAGGACGGGAAAAATTGACACCAAAGAGTCATTCGAACGACCGTGGGTCAAAGTTGTTATTGCTTTAAAACCTGCTTTATATGACTATAACATTCAACATTTCTCTGTTTGAAGAGGAAGGCCCATGAAACATGCTAACTTGAAATTGAAGTAGGGTCTCACTAGGTGCTCTAATTGATTCACAAAATTAAATTAAGCAGATGTTAATTAAAATGTAAGGAGTGGCATTTTTTAACAGTCCATAAAATAAGGCTGTCATTCCACCTGTACTACAACAGCTTTAAACAAATAAGGCATCGAAACCACACAACCTTTTGATTTCTGGTTCTATAATGCACTGGGCAAAGAACTTTGGTTAACTTTAGGAAGATCCCTTTTTCAAATAATGTTTCGGGTGTACACACCGATGTGCAATGGTGTAATTGTTTTCCACATCATACCATTATTTGACATGCATGCCACAACTTGTTAATGACTTGGAAGCATATTTTCATACTTCAATTAGAAACGGGGAGTAAAACAACCAGCATAAATCATACTGTATAACCTTCCTTCATTGTACTGGTAAAACTATTGTTTTATCATTTTCTTAAGTATGATAGAGGAGTGTTGGAGAAACATCTTGGGGTGAAAATCAGGGTGACAGATTTTTCTGTTTAGGAGTTATTGTATTTCAAAGATTTTACGGGCGTGTTGAAAAGTGACCTCTCAGTGTGATGTCAGAAAGGCAAATCGAAGACAATTTTTGTGTATTCCTTTAAAAATCAACTGCCTCTTCCTAAATTACTGGAAGCATTTTTTTTTTATTATTATTATTATTGAGGGAATTTTATAAGAACATGCTTTGCTCATCTGCTCATGAACCTTTAAAGGTTAAAGAAGGTCTAAGTAAAGAAGGTCTAAGAAAAAAAAACCTTTTGTTTTATAGAACTACATAGGAATTGTCTTGGATCTGCCTTCATGACATCACATTTTATACTGTGAGGTCACACTGATAAAATCTTTAAAACATAATAACTCCAAAACGGAATAAGATATCAACATTGTTTTTACGACAATTTGTTTCTGAAATAGTCCTCTATCATTTTTATATTCAAGAAAGTTCAAAATCATAAGGCGAGTAGTGCATACATAAGTACAGACCGGAAATGTTTCAAATATGACAGAACATTAAAGAAATTCTAATTCCATAAAAGCATCTAAGCGCTTGAGGGAAAATTCTAGTAGTAATGCTTTTAACTACAAACGCATGTGGCAAACAGTCCTATCAGCATGAGATCATTCCCTGTTTGTATTAGGGCCCAAATCGTTCTTTTATGACTTTTTACTGAAAACTGAAATATTTATTATGGTGACCATGTTATGGATAGTAACAGATCAAATCGTATTGAATGCCACACTTTTTGTTTTATCCATTCTCTAAGTTTGGAGATGAAGTTTTCACTTTGATCTATTTCATAAAAGGAGTACGTTCCGGTCAATCCCCAAAAGGGGTTCATGGTTTAAATAATCTATGTTTTGTTTAAGATCTCAAATTTAAAACCTTTTCTGTACAGCATAGAACCAGCCCCATTACAGTTTCCAGATTTGCCATTAATTGTGAACAGCAGCGGCGACATCACATGGTATACTCCCCTCATAACAAGAACAACATGCAAAGTGAAAGTGAAGTATTTTCCGTTCGATGTACAAGCTTGCGCATTAACCTTTGGATCATGGGTTTATGACTCTTCCAGAATTAGACTGGAAATTCTCAATGATGCTGATGCATCACAGGTAGATATTTTGCCTAACCTAATACAATTGAATAAATACGAACTGGCTACGAAACCGTAACTATGTTTTTTACTCACCTATTTCAGTAATGGAAATGCCATTTGATGATGTCTTTTACGATAATATGATCATTTAAGGACTTTAAGATGTATGTGTGACAACTTGAAAGGATACACAAATGTATAGATTTCTGTACAACACCCTGTGAAGTGTAGTGAGCTAAAGAGATTTACCGCATTTACACCAGGTTCACTTAAAGGAACGTTATCGCCGTACTTTTCAACTGAGAATATAGTGCAGCAATCAACTACGTTTACACTTCTTTTTAGGAACAGTTCTTTTTCAACTTTTTAAAATAAATAATTTGCCAGCATTAATTTACTCCCTTTGAAATGCTTTACATATCTTTGATTCAATATATTAACTTACACTTAAGAATATGTTTATGCTTATTATGATTATCATTTTTAGTTTTATTCCGTAAAGACTACTCCTGCAATGTATTACATCACTACGATTTACTTTGAGACAAGATCACCCCTTTATAATGTATGATATGTTATCACACATCCACCGTGATGTAATAATGTGGTTAATGTATGGTAATGTATCGAGATTAATTAGACTGTAGATGCTGCCCTTGTGGATTGTATAGTCTCGGTTGTAAAATTATGTTTGCAGTTCACCAAAGCATGTTTCCTAGCCACTTCCTTGCCCAAACCTGTTGTTAACAGCGTCTCTGTCAATGTTAGGTCAAAGCACACATTCAATGTTGTTGCAATGCTGGTTCATTGTATATAAACTTATATTTTCGGACGAACAGGTATAACATCTCTCAGCTTGGAACACAATGCAAATTTCCCCTACTATGGCTCAATGACAGGCAAAGGTTTGCAACCTATTTCAATACTTGTCTCGACGTGCATGGGTAATGGATTACATCTAATAGGATGTCATTCAAGTTTAGGGTATGGTAATATAGGTACAAAATTTTGATTTCTTTTTCAAGGTTGTGTACAATGACAATGGCATATGGGATTTCGTGCGTTCTACTGGTGATCTGGAGCAGGTGTATTATCCTTGTTGTGGCGAACCATATCATTATGCGGCTTATGAAATACATCTCAGAAGAAAAAGCCAGTTTTACGTGGTTAATGTCATACTTCCAAGCAATTTGCTGTCGATTCTAAACTTCCTTGTCTTTTGGATGCCGGTGGATGCTGGAGAAAAAGTTTCGTTTGTGACTGCAAATCTTCTGGCTATCATCTTGTTTCAACAGCTAGTGGGAGCAATAATGCCACCATTAGGGGATGATCTACCCATCATAGGTATGTATATTGGATGCTTACTAGTACACCAGTAGTGGTTTCTCAAAGGAAACTTAGTTCGGACAGGAGCATGGGGCATGTCATTATATATTATCTCAGATTTCACATCATCTCAAAGACTCGAACGGGCATCGCACGCACAGCCTTCCGGCTGACATGTAGCAATTGTACCTACCGGCCCGTATTTCACTTGAATACAACCATGGTGGTTTTACATGGGGAGATCCAGTACATTGATACGACGGTATAAGATATGTCGCAATAAGATATATACTCCGAGGTCATGTTGGTGAAATTTTAGTGTAGTGCTGAATGGACCATACTCAAGTATATAATCTATACAAAGTGCTATGCTCTATACAAACGTGAGAGTTGCCAAGGAAATTAAACGGATTCTTCTGTGGTCAAACGTTTACATTCCATACGATAGATTTTTCTGTATTACTTTGGGTTTTAATCATCACCAACTAAGTGATTAAGAACTTTCAGTATTGGGATGGCAGTATGGCATATACAAAAAACATGTTTTGCCCCATCTAATCATCTTTATATTTGATATATGCATATATTTCGTTGTGGGCATGGTTAGTTGTTAGCTAAAGAGGGGATCTCGTCTCAAAACAAATTGCAATGATGTCAGAAAGTACAGGAGCAGTACTTTCTCACGTCATCAAAAAATCTTGTAGGCCTACGTAGTACAAACGCTCAGAGATTCTGAAAGCGTATATTATACACTGTTTGTATGAACGGTAACATGTGTATACATGGTAACATAACACAGCTTGCCAAATGGAAAAGAGGTGTACAAATTCGTCATTAGTTTAGTAGATATTTAAACCGTAAACTGGTAAAAGGTACACTAAACGTCAAAAAGATTAGAAAAATTCAAATGAGAGAAAAATAGGAAAAAGAAAAAAATGTTGTTTGACGAGATACGAAACCGTTACGTTTGCCACAAAAGCAAATCGCCAGAAGGCTATGGAATTCTCCACTGGGCTACAGCACCGCTTGAACGAACTGGTTGTTATGTTAATCGAGTGGGGAAAATGATCGAATGAGGCGCATACAACAATTAGTTGAAATTTGAAATTGCACTAATCAAAAACTGAATTGAATTGTAATTATTATGTCCTGATGCCGAGATTGTTCCTTCAAATTCCATTCCAGCCATTAGGCTGTAAGGCCAGTGCTTATCCTCATTTTCCATGGAAGCGGAGGAGAGAACACGACCCCCGTCCCCCCTCTCCTTCTACCCCTTTCGCTGGGTGGACTAGAACAAGTAGAGTAAAGTGTCTTGCTTAAAGACTGTGCTTACGAAGGGAATCAAATCCCCGGTACCTTTCACATACGAGCAACAAACTACTGAGCCACTGTGCGAGCCTAACATGTAAATAACCAATGAATACAATGTGACAATTACACTTGAAAAGTATTTGTTGTTCTGATTTTAGTTAGTATTTCCTATAATTATTTTTGTTTCCTTTCTTATTTCAGTTATATTTTTCTTTATGCAAATGGTGTCAATTTCTCTTATCATCCTCGAAACCGTGCTGGTGCTCAGAGTCTACTTCTATGACGAAAATGAGACGCCCATACCCAGAATAATAAAAAGGATTGTACAAGGAGGAAAACGTCAAGTACACCCATCAACCCTAGTATCCGAAGAACCGAACGCCAGTTGTGACGCGTCAGTAAGGAGAAAGTCTCTAATACTATTTAATGCTGTCACGGTGGATTCAAGAGCTATGCAAGGATCCAAGAGTGATGTCACGTGGAAGCAAGTGGCTGTTTTCATTGACCGTGTCGTTTTCTTTTTTCTCTTGTTAGTTAATATACTGATTTACATATACGCCATCGGCTCCTTCATACGTGTATTTCCGTAAATGCAGTTTTTGTACGTGATAAATCAGGTCCGATGTTTCATTTACAATCTGAAATCTGCAAGAAATGAACATAAATGACATTAATAATGTCTAAAACTAAAATTATAACACAAATCACAAGCAGAATAAGAAGCAACTAAATATTGAAGTGATTAGTGACATTTAAAGTCTACAAATCTTTTAAAAAAAAGTTTTACAAATGTTTGTGTGGGAAGTACTCAAAATATGTAAATATGTTATTTGATCAGATCGGTGAATAGAGCAATTCTTTTTTGTTTGTCAATAAACTTGTCAACATGTAGGAGCAACAGTGGCTTCCATGGTTCATCATAAACCATGAATGTAATATACAAATCTCAAAATAATTAAGCATTGCAAAATGGTGATGTATGACAAGACGACCTACAATCTTGGACAAAATTGTTGTCGCACTTTTCGCAACAATGTTGGTTGAAACGAAAGTGTCCCTGGATGATCCTCTTTAACTCCAACATTGGGGCGGGGTACAAGTGGCTTAAGAACGCGACAACTAATTTTGTCCAAGGTTGAAGGTATTTTTTCTGATGTTAATCCTTTATTCACTTATTTCTCAATTATTTCTTAACGTCTTTCATATAAAAGAGGCATCTGCTTGAAGTTCTGGTATATCATGAACTCAAACTAATCGATTGCAAATATTTGTGAAATAACGCGATATATTTTTGCAACTCTTTATAGTAAATCTATAGTTATCTTAAAATATATCAATATTAAACAATCATTGCACAACTGGAAAGAGTGCATCATAAAAACTAGACATGGGAGCCTGGAATTTGTGAGTTCAAACGAACTGGTTGGCCCAGCTTATCGTGTTGTGCAATATACATAGTATAATTTAAGACGCAAGGTGGAGGAAGCTTCCGGCAGTTTGGATAATTGACCAAAGTCGGAGCAGCCGGCTAACTGTGATTTCGTGATTTATATACCTGGATAATCTAAATCAAAAATACGATTCGGGGAGTGCTCTATGTCGTATCAGAAATTCCAATTCAGCTTTGGTTCGTGTGACATTGTGCAGTTGTAAAAACAGTTACATTATTTTTCTTTGTGCAGTTACATAAATACGTGTGTAACCTAATTAAGCTCCAAATAATTGTGTAAAACCCTTTAAAATAACTTATTTAATTCATATGCTCATTTATACTGTTCTATACAATTCTCTTCAGTCACGAGATCATTATCAATGTACTATGTTGTAAATTTGTCCCAATTGTGTATTCCTGTGACAAATGATAGTAATATATTTTATTGTTGCTAATGAGCTTCTCTGACAATTGGGTTGGCAGATGTAGATGGTCCATCTGTTATCATTTTTGAGGGACAAGAAGTTACAAAAAATCATGCCGGTAAATATGTGACCGACAAGAAAATACTTTGATAAATGAGCGACAATTACAAAGATAAGAAATGGGGGACAAAGCATATAGTTGAAGAATATCTTCAGGTGCAAGGGATAAGTTTATTTCTAACGATATATAAAGGGAAGAAATTGTCTATATTAGTTTAGTTCTTGTCTGTTGTCAGTAAGTTTAGATTCCTATTTGGTGTAGGTGAACAGGTAGCATACCTTCTTGTGCATAGCTGTATATAGCGCAAAAACAAAGCCATATATACCTCAGTCAAAACAGAATGAGCAAAAGCTGACTTGTCCTGTATTGATTTTTACCTTGTCGAATCCTTACATGAAACCGGACGGCTAACACTACAGTATTCATAAAGGTTCACTACATGTATATTATCCATCAGCAATTAAATATAAAACCTATACTTGAATTGATAGAGATAATGATCTGACAGCCAATTTAGTTACATTTCTATTATCTTTCCCGTTTAAAAAATTAATTGTTTTGTATGGGTATGCAAAGTTAGAAAAGTGTTAGGTTATTTTCTTATCAAGACGTGCAGAGATTCAGGCAAACCATTTTGAAATGTATTACTTAAGCAAAAAGTGTTATATCTGCTTACCCCCACCAAGAGAGGTTGGACAGAGGTTATGATTTCGCATACGTTTGTCTGTTTGTTTGTCTGTGTGTTTGTCTGTTTGTTTGTCTGTTTGTTTGTCTGTTTGTTTGTCTGTTTGTTTGTTTGTTTGTCTGTTTGTTTGTTTGTTTGTCTGTTTGTCCGTCTGTTTGTCATCAACATATCTGAAGAACTGATGATTGGATTTTCATTCAATTTGCTTCGTGGTTTTGAAGGAATACAATTTGGGATATCTTGGAACATGACAGAAATGGAGAGGTAAGGATGTTTTAGGGTGAATTGCCTGTCATCCAAATATCCCAAGAACTGATAATTGGATGTTGATCAAAATTGCTGTTTGACTTTGTTATTGCTTAAGAAAGAAGGTATAAAATGTGGGACACGTTGAAATAGGGGATGGTGAGTTTAAAGGTGGTATCTATCAAGCCTTAGTTGAAATTTTTAAATGGAATGTGTTGAACAATTAATTCGTGCCATAAGAGCAATCAATTTTCGAGACAAATAAAATGTTTTTTGTTATCAAAGAGAATCGAAACAATTACTTTCTTGTATAAAAGGGAAATGAGGGAAGTGAATATTGCATGGAACTCAAACAGTGAATGATTATCCTGAATAAAATTAAAAACAATGATATGACATTGGAAGAAATCAGTCAGAAGGTAGATTCTGAAGTGTTTAGAATAGAAATAGCAACACAGATCAAAAGTGAGAAAGAGATTCTTTGGGGATAAATTTTGGTGAGTACAGAATGTGTGAGGTGGATTATATTAGGAATGGGAAATGAACTCATGAAAAATGTCATGCATGTTTAAATTATCAAGAAGCGGAGGTATGCACTCTACAGAGTGCTAGAATCCTAGTTAGTTTTGCAATGACATATTCGAGAAATAAGTTCATGGCTCAAAATCTACTGGTTGCAATTTATAAATGAACCACGTAAAGTTCATAATCAACATGGATGAAGAAAGATATTGATTGATATTATGTTAACAGTGGTGGAGCATTGGTGGTAATCTCTCTGCCCCTCCCCACCAATCCTAACCCTCCCCACTCCCCCAACCTACCTCCCCTCCCATCCCCCTCTCCACGCTCCCCATCTCCCCGCCCCCTCCCACCTTCCCTTCCCTCTTCCCCTACCCACCTCCCTATCCCACCTCTCACCCCTCCCCAACCTACCTCCCCTCCCATCCTCCTCTCCTCTACCCCACCCCCTCCCCTCCGCACCTCCCATCCTCCTACCCCACCTCCCATCCCCTACCCCACCTCCCACCCCTACCACACCTCCCACCCCTACCCCACCTCCCATCCCCTACTCCACCCCCCACCCCTACTCGACCACCCACCCCTACCCCACCTCCCATCCCCTACCCCACCTCTCACCCCACCCCTATTTCACCTCTCATCCCCTACCACACCTCCCATCCCCTACCCCACTTCCCATCCCCTAACCCACTTCCTATTCCCCCCCGCCTCCCATATCTGACCTCTTCTCCGCCCCGAATTACCGAAAAGCCATGTGAACAATGTAAGAAGGCAAGTAAATGAAAGCACATCGAATTAAGACCATAAAAATCAATCAAGACAAACTCTAAAAATGTTGATAATAAGGTCCCTAGATACCATGAAGGTTTGGAAGAGTCCCAAACACACGCAACCAAAGAACCTTTTTCACACTATTAGGCAAACTAAACAATATTCTTGGAGAGCTGGACAGGTAGCAACAACATACGGTATAGAGACAAAATTGGTTGGTGATATTTTTTTCCACCAGCCAAGCCAAAGGGAGATGATGGGTTCCCCCTCATCCCCTTCCTCATCCCTCCTCCTATACACACACACACACACACACACACACACATACTTTGTGGTTGCCGGCAAATAGGAAAAGGGAGGAGGAAGAAAAGAAAAGGAAGAAAGAGGGAAAAATAATTTTGCTAGTAGCAATAAATTACATCACATACATGTATGTAGTGGCGTAGGAACCGAGGCAATAATTTAATTGGGGGTCAAGTATCATTTTGGCCTCCAATATAATAAGATTTAAAGAATTTATTTTAAATTGTCATATATCATGCATGGCTTCGTTTCTTCCGGAATTCGTTTTCTTCAATTAGCTTTAAATTTTCGTCATTTTTGTGAACTTTACTTCAATTTTCGTGCAATTTCCTTCATTTTCTTTTAATTTTTGAAAAGTTTGTAACAATTTTCAAAACATTTCCTTCAATTTTCGTGCTGTGAAGTTTTCTAAAATGTTGTCAAATTTCCAATAATTTTACGACCTCCCCCCCTTCCTTACCCTCCCCTTTTCCATTACAAATAGCTTTTGGACAGTGGTAAGGGACTCGTATATTTGTGTAGGTTTGTTGGGATAAATTATAAAATCCCCCAATTTCAAATATCTTTCTATACCGCTGATATGCCGTTGAACTGCTATTATCCCTTGTATTTTTTCAACAAAGATAACTCAAGAACGAACATTCTATGCTAATTCTGATCGAAATTTACCCCTCTAGATACCTAAAACCACAAGGCGGGCCCCTAGAACCTCACGCTACTAAAATTCGCACTAGGCACTGACGCCGCTAGCGCCAGCTAACATACATACAATTTGTCGGGAATTTCGATCACCGCCCCCCCCCCCTTCCTCCCCTCCCCCAATCAGAGTACCCTAACTACGCCCCGATTTTATCTACCGATTGTCATTGTTCTTATGCAAGAAAAGGATGAAAGTATATGTGAAATTTTATAAGGATCCTTTTTATTTAGGAATAGTGATTATACTTCTCGCCCTCTAAAGGGACCGCCAATGGGTATTTCAAGGTCCTTCCAGTGCACCGTGCTTCTGTTGGTGTAGGTTGTTTTCCGAAAAACGCTCGATATATTTAACTGATTTTACTCAATTCAATTTATTTTCTGATTAATTATGTTTAATTTTTTGATGACATTGTATCTTAATTTAAAACTTTTCAATCTTCGTAGTTGAAAATGTTGATAATGAAATATCAGTCTCCAGCAATATCCAGGCGAATTTTCAACTCAAATTGGCTTTCAATTGGGAGAGTAGCTCCCTATAACTGTGATAATACCGTAGTAACACCTTTTTAATTAATTCGATCAGAGGATACCCCTCAAATTTTGTGCCCCAAAAATTCAAACACTTTCCGCCGCATCTGTTAACTCAAAACGGTTATATCTTGTGTACCAATGTCTTACCATTTGTACCCTTTCCAAGCCACCACAGTGCAGCACCACGATTAAAATTAATCATTAGATGCATCATTTCTTTAAGTAACCATTGTCCATTCTAAATGGAGAAAACATTTTCTCTTTGAAATGGCTACATTTTTCAACAAACTACTCGATATTTTCTCGAAGGAGTCAGTCTAAAAAAAGTGAAAGCGCGCCACCATTTGCATTTGTTCCATTTGAACAGTGAAGGTGTCAGACTTTTAAATTTCGCGAATTATGATGTTGACAATTCTAGTCATCGAAGTTCAGCTTGTGGAAAGTAGGCGTGGTTCATTAAATGAATAATATCTCCTGCCAGAAAAGTGTGGTTACCGGTTGCATGCTGTGTATGAACAATCTGAGCCGTCGACCGAGCTCCCAAACGGAAGATTCCCCACTAGGGGAGTAGCATGCTAAATTTAGATGTAGTTCCATTGCTTCGTTAGGATACCTGCAAAAATACTGCTAAATTTAAGCCAACTCTTATTTTACTGATGTGTATTACAGCCTTTGAGCATGCTTGTTGACATTTAATTGAATAAGTGGTCATTTCATAAGGTAAGTATCTCAGAAATATATTTGGAAGTTGAATAACAGATTTAAACAACAACATTTAAAAACTTTGCATTGAAATTTGTCATTCGAGATCTTGAAAAATCAGTCACACCGTTGCCTCTGTGTATTGTGGTTTGAAATGGAATGTTGCATTGTGGGTAACCATTGCAAAATATCTCCAGTTTGGGAGAGCGCGGAGTTGTCATCTCCAGAATATATAAGTTAATCAATAAATACAATTTCTTAAAAGCAAAATAATTAATTATAATGTTCAAGTGAGTTGAATCGATTTAATACTAATGATATGATTTCAGTGGTGGCTGACTTATCAAAATTTTGTACATATATCAACTGACTGCCTAGGTTTTGTTTATTGAGGTTGCTAATTGCATAATTTTAAAGACATCAAGAGGAAGTTTTGTTCCCAAAAGTCAGTGGTCAAAGTTTACTTTGAACTTGTTAATGTAACAGAGAGGACCATCTTTATTATTAATCAAACATTGCCTTGATGTAAAGCACGGTGGAATATTGCCGATTAAAGGAATATTGTCAATTAAAGGAATATTCTCGTGGTCGTGCCGACGCATTTTATATGATATACTGCAGGAGATTATCAAAGGTAAGGAAGGTATCGTCACATAAATGAATTCAGAAGTAAACCCCACCGTACTGGTAAAGTCATTTCCAGTTTTCAGTTTTCCTTATTGATTGCGAGAAATCTGTGATGTGATCGATAACATCGCAGATTTCTCACGATTAAAGTGAAAATTGGTCACGGGAAATGACGTTACATGCACGGCAGCATTCACTTTTGCATGTATTTATAGGACGATACCTTTCCTTTAAAAGATGAAATTTTATTGGGAAAGTTTCTCTGATCATTCCCAGTGAGAGAAACATCCGGAAATGAAAATCGTGTCGCAAAATTGTTTATGACCTTGAAACCATTCTCCTGCAACCCGTGTTTATCAATAATATATGGGCACTGAAACTTTATTATTCAACATTCATACATCATAAATAATTGCAATTTTCTCAGTGGCTCTTTTATCCGTATTCTCCCATTTCTAATTAACATTTTTCGAAGGACACTTATAATACTTTCAGTGGGGGCCCCAGTGTCCCATACCCTACTTTACTATCATGAACCCTCCCCTCTTCTCCCCCACTCTAGGAAGTTAAAAATCGAGGATGAAATAATGAAGAACTATAACACTAAATATTTAGCTCTTTGTGGCACTCAATTGTTCCAACAATTTTGTTCAAGAGTTAGCTTCTTAAATATACACGTATGGATTGTTACAAATACGATATAAAAAGAACAATGTGTTTCAAACAAACGTAGAAGTTAGCTCTTCGTCCGAAACTAGACAGTTACTTTTTCGCAATAGATCAGTAGATGCATGGGACTCACCATAGTAATAATTTGATTTCCCTTTAAAATGCAGTGTGGTAAAAGCTGATAATTATGAATATATAATTAATGAATGGAGGTATGAATCTCTACATACCATGGTTGCAGTAACGTAATTTGATATTTTTGCTTCTGGCCTTTGGGCTAGATGGCGCGGTGCTATTTTTTATTAAAAGAACCAACATTAATGATTTCAACTTTTCCTTCTAAAACAAGTGTATTTGTTCAGATTTGTAGATATTTAACATATACGAAACGAAAGATTTGTAAACATAGTGAGTTGATGAACATGGGAAAATTTTGAGTTGTATTATGTTATTTTTTTTTAGTTCAACTAGTGAACAGTGATAACATCTGTGTTTTGATTTTGAAATGGAACTTTCTAAAAAAAGAATGATATAATGTATATTTCAGTTTTCATGCTGAAGCTATAATGTATGCTACTGTAGAGAACGATTGTTGTCGGGAAATATTTGCACCCCCTACCCCCTCCCTCTTCCCCCTTCATCACACGTAGGCTTAATTATCTACACCCCTAATCAAAACGCCTTTTTTTTTCTATCACAGAACAATGTTTCAGTAACTTGAAATTAATGAGAAGAGCACAGTGGTTCTCCACCCCACCCCAAGAACAACAACACACACCAAACGAGTATGCTTGCTAGACATTCAGTAGACATTCCAGTACACAACAAATGTCTATTGAAATAAATCGAAATAGACAGCTGCTTTAGTCGTTCCATAATTTCAAACACATGTACAATTACAAATTATTCCTCAAACAACATTGCGACTAACAATAATATTGGCCTGAGAAATTGTCAATGATTTTATTTCACTGTGGATTTTTATTTCGCAAGCTATATCGAGGCGTTTCAGGGTAAATAATCCAAGTGTGAAAATATCAATCTGTGTTACACATATGGTTGATAACCCTTTGTGATTCATATTAAATGGTGAGTAATTATTTGCTTAAGTTCATTGCTTTTACTAACATTTCCAAATCTATCCACGTTGTGCAGAGTTTAGATCTAGCTGCGTATATTTACCGTATAATGTATTTTTTGTTGAAATTGAAAGAGTGTTATTACAGCTGAGAAGGGGAGATGCATATATTTGAACATGGCATTATGATTATACAGAATTTCAAAAAAATCATACACCGCAGATATCGAATAAACGAGACCAACAGCTGTATAAAACTTTCCATATCAAGTAGTCTCGTTTCCAAATAAATGTTGTCCAAATCGTAAACAAGTCAAATAAAACAACATCACATCAATAGAAATATGCCATTTGTTTCTTCTCTTGTGTTTCTTCTTATCCAAATGATTGTCGATCATTTAATACACTTTCCATTACTTTGTTGTCATCAAAGTTTAAGTTGTAACAATATAAAGGAATAGATCAAAAAACAAAAAACTTGCAAGTGATTATACAATTATATAACAACAAATGAAACATTTTAGGAATATTCAACCAATTTCATCACTAATTTGAATAACGTTCTTGAATAATTAGTAGGTCTAAACCCAAGACACCGTATAATTGTAAATCTTTAATCAATTTTTGCCATTTTGATATTTTCAAAAGAGCCGTGATATTGCCAAAGTTTTACTCCTTCTGTGAACAACTGAATGTTCCGACCATTTTCTGCACGGTAAAGGAAACAAATAATCGTTAAGCTTACTTAAAGACTTCATGTTCCAAATTTGTCTTTTTTTCTATACAATATTTTTCTTTACAAATTTCTTTAAATGGTTTATCGTGTTGGTGCATTATAGGGGAAAAGTACGGAGGGTTGTGGTTTAGTAGTGATGGACCAAGGATCCATCTTCGATATTGTTTAAAATAAATATTTGGATGACTTTTTTGTTTTTTTAAATGAGAATTTTGAAAAAGGCACTTAACTTTAATTGTATCTTTATCTCTCCACAGATGAGGCTATCGAGGTCCTTTACACGGAAATTAGTCATTTCTTTACTAATATGGTTCGCAATAGATGTACTACTTCTCATATCATATACAAATTTCGCGTCGTCGTATTTTTTCTTTCAAAACAAATCTCAAACATTTGCCAGAGACAATATCGAATTTCTCACCAATCACTTCACACAAAACTCTAACGCAGGCATAGAACCCCGGGCTGGCATTACAGTGGAACCACGATATGACGAAGCAGTGATCAAAGAGGTACGTATACTTTATATGGGATAATCTCCCCCTATGCTATGAAATGCTTAAAGGATTAGTTTAGTTGTCGAGCAAGTTCATCTCATACGAAAGAGGAACTCAGGAAAACAAAATGGTGCAGAAAGCATTAAAAGTTATGACCTCACAATCTCAGATTCCTCAAAGTCTTTATGTATTTTATCATATTTTTGCCTTGAGATTTTGTGGCTTAAAACCCTTTGGATATGTTAGAAAAGTAGTAAACCAGAATCTAGTAAGGGTAATTACAATTTACCAAATAGTAACTCAAACCAAACCACAAACGCGAAAACACCTCCAAACCATTTTGGCACCAATTTAAAAAGTTTAGAACCCGAATGTCTGTAGCCTGCTCCAAAACACCTATGACCCAAAGTGACTTTCCTGTATCCAGGAAATGAGACATGTAGTTAGTCTATGTTCATGGTACCGACTTTGACTGGGTGATGAACCTTCTGGTTCAATCTTAAATCCACCATAGCCAGTCCAGCGCTTATATGATCTTGATTTTTCCATAAACATTCTTGAAGCAATTGCTCATACGCACAATATCCAACCTTATCTAAACGATATACCTTGTTCAGACATACCGTACTACTTAGTAAGTTGTGGATGAATAACATCTGCAAGGCACATAAGTATTTCAGATTTTTCCATTTACTGTGTGGGAGTTATACGCCATTAAGGCTATATAATCTCAGGTAGTGTGACCATAGTGTAGCTTTTGACATTAACCTGCGAACAAGTCAAACCCTTATTCGTGTTTATGTAAATGTAGAAAGCGACTACGGCAACTTTTTCGTCTTCTTTTCTTTTGTATGCATTGCAATTAAGGAATTTCATCAAGTGCAGTTTGTAAATAGAAGAGTCAACTACTCGGACGTTAATGGACCCGGAGAGAGGGGTCGAGGAGTGGAAACCAAACCTAGAAAGGGGGCACAGACACAGGGGAGTTACGTTCACAACAATGAATTTGTCAGTGACTTGATTTCAGTTGAAAGGTCACTGCCTGATTTTAGAGAACAGGAGTAAGTCTTGCATTCTCCATTTACCAAACTTGTGTAAAATAATAAAAGCTATGTCCTAATGCAAGGATTATTTACAGCAATTGGAATTAAAGTAATCTTGCAGTCGTTTTAATCAGAATAAGCAATATTTCTAATGTTATTGAGTTTAAAACGTTTAACTGCCCTGTCAAAAACAAATTCATGTGATTCGAAACCTTTACTATGGCATTGCAGCCGTACCTCTATATAATGTTAAGATTACAATCAATGTGTTTCTAGAAATTGTAGGATGAATTTCTATTGTATTACGTTAGTATATTCATGTGCATGTCAGATTGCAATTGTTAGAATAATCAGTTACACTAACAAAATATCCTGTTATACTGTCAATCAAATATATGATAAAAGAAAGGAAATATACACATTATGTTTTGATGTGTGTCAAGGAAGTTTTGCTTAATGTGGATAATGTTTGAGAGAATGAATGTAAAGAGTTGCGAGATACCGAACAAACGACACTTCCGGGGTGAATGTCGTCTTACATGTTCTTAAAAAGGGAAAGCAATTCTCAGGTCGAAGGATGATATGGAGATGTCATTCCAAAGATGTTTAATCTGCCCTTCAATGTTTCTTGTGCTTTTATTATTTCAATTTTCAAATTTGCCAAAGAAAGAAGGGGGACGGACAAGAGTAGGTTGGTTGGAGGTTTAGCCCAATTGTCTGAAGTTAGTTTATTACCCACCCCCCCTCCACCCCCACCCCCACCCCCTCTCTCCTTCCTTCCACTGGAAATTCTCATGAATGCTAAAAGGATATATATTTGAATTTGAATATCTCCTTACCGCAATTAGATAGAGTAATAACAAATAGTTTCTTCAACATTTGTGTATTTTAAAGTCCGCTTTCTAATCTTTTAAGGGAGTTACAACTGCACATATTGGGTCTTGTAAATATAAAAAATACGATTGTTTTCCTGTCACTCAGTTTTCACTAAATTTCTACGGATAGCCTAACAACAACTTGAGCTTGATGGAAAATATGCTAAAAGCCACTAAAATAATACAATGTTTTATTAAAATCGATAACAATGTGATAAATATAAAGTTCTTATAATATCTTATGACAATTTATCAATTTATATGTAAATCTGTGACATCACAAAAAGAATGAATATGCATTTCCTTATGTTAATTTGTGTTTTTTAATCCTTAACCAACTTGTTTTCAAAGAGATCATTTAAACGAAGTGGTATTGCTTCTCCATCATACTCTCAGCGAAAATTGAACGGGAGAAAACAATCTGATCATTCTCAGTGACTGAAATTTATAATACTGTTTAAAAGATTTGAATTTAATGATTTTGAAGTGTCTTCTCTTTCAGACTTTTGCACATATGAAAAACTCATAACACAAAATGCACAGGTGCTTCTGACGTGATTAAACAAAATCTTCAGATCAGAATTTACCACTCTTTGGTGAATACAACATTTTAAGCAATCCGTATACCTTTAAATGTTTTTTGTTTTTTTCTATCGCTAAAGGTGTTTAACTCAAGAAATATCTAATGGCATCCTAAATACAAGTATCATCATTAGTTTTTGTGATGAATCTTGGTCGACTTTGTTAAGAGTGGTCCACAGCGTTATCAACAGATCTCCGCCAGAGCTTGTGAAAGAAATTATTCTCATCGATGATTTCAGTAGTAGAGGTGAATATTGCAAAATCTTTACAATACCAACTCCGATAATGTTTCTGATTGCGGGAGAAGATAAACAACCAAAATAACTTTCTTTAGCTTTATATGTATACAATTATCGGTTTGTGATCTTATTTTAAATCCCGTAAGCTTATATCGTTGAGATGAATTTAAACAGATCTATGCTTAAGCCCAATGTGACTGGAAAACAAGACCTGACTTGCAATTTTTTTACTTGGACACGGACAGCATCTATTAATGTTGTGACACAAGTTTTAACTACACTAGTCTCTGACATGTATTACTTTCATCAAAATGTGTTACAATTTCCTCTGTGAGAAGCATTAAAAAGTTGAAACTTTAAGGTTGAGAAAAAGCCGAATGGAGGTGAAATAAATATTTTACAACAGTAAAGTATTAGGACAAGGATGATATTTAACACTAGTTGAACGATTTATTTTTGTCCAAATATTCATTTTTGATCAATAAAAGGTCATTCAAAGAAACCGTTGGATAATTATATGAAGAAATTCTCCCAAGTCCGCATCATTCGCCTAACAAGTCGTGTCGGCAATGTTGGCGCTCGCTTGAGAGGAGCCAGAGAAGCAAAGGGTGACGTCTTGACGTTCCTTGATGCTGATGTCGAATGTAACGTCGGTTGGCTGGAACCACTACTACAACGAATACACGAGATGCGAAATGTGATTGTATGTCCAACTGTAGATCAAATAAATGCTACAACATTTAGGTGAGCTACTGTGCATGCTTATTGTGTCATATGTAAATCATTTATACTGAAATGATTAAAAAGAAATACCCATATTGCCAGTGACCGCCAAAGATATCAAATTGTTTTATCTCTATAAAGCATCTATAATGCGCATATTTGTTAATATCTCGTAATCAGAAATGGCATTATTTTGTATTTACCCTTCTAATAAGCTAATTCGATGAATTAAAGAGCTAGGAATTTCTTCAAAGCCAGATAAACAAGTATACTTACAAAATCACGTAAGTACCTTAAATGCTGCATAGCTAGAAAATATATTCTTAGATATACAAAATCGACCAACAATGTACATAATGTGACAAATGCTTACAATATTATTGCCAGTTTGATTTATCCACCACGATAATGTACATTAGGTTAGGGTGATTGCATTTTTGGCTTCCGCGAAATTTAGGAAAGTGGTGCGTCATCTATTGGTCAAATTCTTTTCTTGATACGACGGTAACCAACAATCAGAATTTTCCTTTCCAGATATACCAGAGCTTATCCAGATACCATGGGAGGATTTTCATGGAAGGATTTCAATGTCACGAGGGAGAGAATTCCAATTTCCGTGATGAGGAAGCGAGCAGAAGATATTGCTCCAATACGGTTAGATAATACAATCTATTTCTCACTGATGAAAGCTTGTAATTAGACGTATCAGTCTGGAATGCGAAATGTTTGTTTTCCTGGGAAAGGGTATCATTACCATAGATTCTCATTCTGTTATTATTGATGCTTACATAATTCAATTTGTACTCGGATTTTGTATTTGTCGTCTGCTGCAGAATTTGTTGAGTAGATTTGATACTTTAAGTTGTATATTTGTTAAGTTTGAAAAATATATTTAGGATCATTGTATAAAATGTATTATTGTTCTTAAATGATTTAGAGGACTAACACTATACAAAATAAGTTAATTAAGACACCTCAAATTGAATGAGGCATAGACCTAAATTTTCAACATTACTAAAGTAATTAGTAATGATCAGTAAGTACGAACCTTGAAAAGGGAACAATCTTCGTAACTTTGTTTTCATAACCTGGCAGTCGGTAGCAAACACTGATACAAATATGATATGATACGCCATAATACAGTAAACCTTTTCGCGATGTCACTAGTATATAGCATCCGAGAATAATCAAAAAACTTTTCCAAAGCTGAGAGGATAGACATTCTGCAAACTTTTTGCTCAGATTTCGCCAAAAAAATTGTACAGAAAGACTAGTCAGTTGCCTTTTACACCAAATATCATTTATGAATTGTATGTTTAGACATATGAAAAATCTTCTTTTTAAACATTTGGGAAAGGAATATATAGTATTTAGCGATTAGAGGAATAAACTACAGAGAACTAAACATATGATGGTGTATGAAAATGAAACATTATAAACATATGGATTATATGGTGAATATATCGCCAAACATGAATACTGTTTAAGCTTAAAACGCAAAAAGTTACTCCACTCATCCCGGTAAGTATTCTCCTGCGCATACAGTTGTTTTCTCTCACATGTAGTGTGATTAATTCGAGACGAAAACAGTCGTCTGACATTTCGCTTTATCAGCGGTGATACGCTTTTTTAGCGGTGATATATCCTTTACTGCTCTTTGGTAAAGAAATGTAGGCCGATTTCGGCGTTCCATTTGATATTTTAGTTACACTTATGGTAGTTGTATAGTTAATAATGTTTCCACTGGCATACTTGGATCTAATAATCGTTTTAAATGTTTCACATGTATGATTTACTGCAAACTCACTAGATATCCTGAGGGCATATAAAGCGATGTAATTTAAACTGATAAAGACAATGACCTGCCAATGTAAGATCAATTGCTATGATAATTGAAAATAATAGTGTCAATTAACACCTTCTTTACTTACTATAAATATTGTGATGTGGGTAAGAAGATTTTTTAAGCGAAGATAACAAATCTAACATTTTGTCATCTTCCAGGAGTCCTATCATACCATTTGGGGTATTTGCGATTAAAAAGACGTATTTTTATCAAATTGGAGCATATGATCAAGGCTTTGAAGTCACCGGTGCAGAAAACTTTGACCTATCTCTCAGGGTAAACCGTTTATTACAGCTTATGAATGTTTGATGTTATCCACTTAGGCTATCATTCACGCAATACAGATATGATATTTTTTGTCATTGTCTGGATTTTAAGTAGGATAGGAAATATACACATATGATATAAAGAGCTTTAACTACAGTATTGCTGGAAAAAGACAATACGAGGGATCTGATAATTGTTTGCAGTGCTTTTTGCGAGAGAGTCAGTGAATCAATTAACAATACTATTGCAGGCATGATAACGGAAGTTGACGAGGGATCATAATCTCCAACCCCCACCCTATTATGTCGGATTAACTTTACTTGTATGAAAACAAGTTTCAAGGTGCAACATTCTTAACATTTCACTACTCAAGTGACGTCCTGTTTCGCTCTTTCTTTGCCTTTCGCGTGGCAAAAGGGGCAAAAAGAGAGGAAAGAGCGACGTCATTGAGAAATTTGAGGATGTGATGTCAATACTAGTTTGATTTCAGTTAATTCTGCACAACTGCTATTTTAAAGTTTAAATGAATCCCGAATGAATATATATATATATATATATATATATATATATATATATATATATATATATATATATATATATATATATATATATATATATATATATATATATATATATATATATATATATATATATATATATATATATAGATAGATATATATAGATAGATAGATAGATAGATAGATAGACAGATAGATAGATAGATAGATAGATAGATAGATAGATAGATAGATAGATAGATAGATAGATAGATAGATAGATAGATAGATAAATATATATATATATAAATATATATATTTATATATATATATATATATATATATATATATATATATATATATATATATATATATATATATATAAATATATATAAATATATATATTTATATATATATATATATAAATATATATATATATATATATATATATATATATATATATATATATATATATATATATATATAAATATATATTATTATATATATATATATATATATATATATATATATATATATATATATATATATATATATATATATATATATATACATATATATATATATATATATATATATATATATATATATATATATATATATATATATATATATATATATATATATATATATATATATAAATATATATATATATATATATATATATAGATATATATATATATTTATATATATATATATATATATATATATATATATATATATATATATATATATATATATATATATATATATCAATATATATATATATATATATATATATATATATATATACATGAATATATATATATATATATATATATATATATATATATATATATATATACATATATATATATATATATATATATATATATATATATATATATATATATATATATACATATATATATATATATATATATATATATATATATATATATATATATATATATATATATATATATATATATATATATATATATATATATATATATATATATAT
>JAIGNY010002713.1:417500-425000 GCA_020152595.1 Chiridota heheva | reverse complement strand
TGTAAGGGTCCCATATTTATACATAAGTCTTGAATAGCATTCCTGAAAGTGTGGTGTAAATACAAGGAATTCAGTTTTGTCTTGATTTGATTTTAAACAATTCACCTGTATCCAACTGACAATATCTGAAAGGTATGCTTGGATACATCCTCCCATAACTCCAGCGCACCAAAATTCAAATACAATTGTGTATCATCAGCATAACAGTGATAATAGTTAATGTTACGGCGCCGAATTATTTCTCCAACTGGACGAGCAAACATGCATTATATCAACGGCCCAAGTACAGATTCCTGTGGCACCCCAAAGCTAAACTGTCTCTCACCAGATGTAACATTATCAATTTCTACGCATTGCACTCTATCCCTAGTAAAGGACTTAAACCACTGCAATGAGTTTAAAGCAATTCCAAAAGTATGATGAAGACGATTAAATAAGATCTCATGATCAATAAGACCGAGGGTTGCCGACAGGTCTAACATAACCATTATAGTGTTGGACCTCTTGTCAAGATATGTAGCAATGTCGTTATGTACTCTTAGTAAAGCCGACTCTGTTGAATGGAACTGGTGATATGCAGACTGGAGATATTCATACAATGCGATGGCATTCAAATGTTGTTTATTAAGTATTTCTACAACTTTTCTACAAGTTTTGATATAAATTGCAAGCTTGATATAGGTCGGCAATTGCATGAATGGGTGGATGTGCATGAATTGGTGGATGGGTGGATGTGCATGGATAGGTGAATGGGTGGATGTGCATGAATTGGTGGATGGGTGGATGTGCATGAATTGGTGAATGGGTGGATGTGCATGAATTGATGGATAGGTGGATGTGCATAAATAGGTGGATGTACATGGATGAGTGGATGTGCACGGATAGGTGGATGTGCTCCGATGGCTGGATGTGCATAGATGGGTGGATGTGCATGGATGGGTGAATGTGCATGGATGGGTGGGTGTGCATGAATGGGTGTAGGTGCATGATGGGTGGATGTGCATGATGGGTGGATGTTCAGGAATGGGAGGATGTGCATGGAAGGAGTGTGCATGGATGAGTGGATATGCATGGATGGGTGGGTGTGCATGAATGGGTGTAGGTGCATGATGGGTGGACGTGCATGATGGGTGGATGTGCATGCACGGGTGGATGGGTGGATGTGCAGGGATGGCTAGATGTGCAAGAATGGGAGGATATGCATGGAAGGAGTGTGTATGGATGAGTGGATATGCATTAATGTGTGGGTGTGCATGAATGGGAGGATGTGCATGGAAGAAGTGTGCATGGATGAGTGGATATGCATGAATGGGTGGATGTGCATGAATGTGTAGGTGTGCATGAAGGGTGGATGTGCATGGATGGGTGGGTGTGCATGAATGGGTGTAGGTGCATGATGGGTGGATGTGCATGATGGGTGGATGTTCAGGAATGGGAGGATGTGCATGGAAGGAGTGTGCATGGATGAGTGGATATGCATGGATGGGTGGGTGTGCATGAATGGGTGTAGGTGCATAATGGGTGGACGTGCATGATGGGTGGATGTGCATGCACGGGTGGATGTGCATGGATGGGTGGATGTGCAGGGATGGCTAGATGTGCAAGAATGGGAGGATATGCATGGAAGGAGTGTGTATGGATGAGTGGATATGCATTAATGTGTGGGTATGCATGAATGGGAGGATGTGCATGGAAGAAGTGTGCATGGATGAGTGGATATGCATGAATGGGTGGATGTGCATGAATGGGTGGGTGTGCATGAAGGGTGGATGTGCATGGATGGGTGGGTGTGCATGAATGGGTGTAGGTGCATGATGGGTGGATGTGCTTCGATGGCTGGATGTACAACAATGGGTGGATGTGCATGGATGGGTGGATGTGCATGAATTGGTGGATGGGTGGATGTGCATGAATTGATGGATGGATGGATGTGCATGATGGGTGGATGTTCAGGAATGGGAGGATGTGCATGGAAGGAGTGTGCATGGATGAGTGGATATGCATGGATGGGTGGGTGTGCATGAATGGGTGTAGGTGCATGATGGGTGGATGTGCATGATAGGTGGGTGTGCATGCACGGGTGGATGTGCATGGATGGGTGGATGTGCAGGGATGGGTGGATGTGCATGGATGGGTGGATGTGCAGGGATGGCTAGATGTGCAAGAATGGGAGGATATGCATGGAAGGAGTGTGTATGGATGAGTGGATATGCATTAATGTGTGGGTGTGCATGAATGGGAGGATGTGCATGGAAGAAGTGTGCATGGATGACTGGATATGCATGAATGGGTGGATGTGCATGAATGGGTGGGTGTGCATGAAGGGTAGATGTGCATGAATAGCTGGATGCTGCAAGAATGGTTGGATGGGTGGATGTGCAAGAATGAATGGATGGATGGCTGGATGTGCAAGAATGGGAGGATGTGCATGGAAAGAGTGTGCATGGATGAGTGGATATGCATGGATGGGTGAATGTGCACGAATGGGTGGATGTGCATGGATGGGTGAATGTGCATGGATAGCTGTATGCTGCAAGAATGGGTGGATGTGCGTGGACGTGTGGATGTGCAAGAATGGGAGGATGTGAATGGATGGGTCGATGTGACGGAATGAGTGGATGTACCTGGGTGGTTGTGCGTGAATGGGTAAATGTGCATGGATGGGTGGATGTACTTAGATGTGCAAGAATGGTTGAATCTGAAAGAATGTGGACATGGGTGGATGTGCTTGGGTGTTTTATTAGCAGTGGCGATTACAGTTTTGTTAAAAATGTAGGAAGTTTTCGAAATTCAAAAAGTATACAAGGTAAAACTTAACAGTGGTGTTCGTGGACCATTTTAACGAAGAGAGGAGGACGCTGCAAATGAATAAAAAAAAGTCATTATAAATTCAATTTGATGTTTTCACTTCTATGAGCATTTCCCCGTACACCCGTATGGTCCCACAATTTTACAGACCTACTTAAAACCTGGGGCGGCCCCTTACCTCTCCCCCCCCCCCCTCCTCCTCCATCCTCCCCCTACACACACACCCCTCATACGGTACCTTCGAATTCCTACTAATAAATAATTAATTTTCCCTTTATTTATCAAAGAACACGATTTCGAAACATCAGACGAATGGTAGAAACTTGGATGGATGAACCATACAAGTCTATATTCTACAGTCTGCACCCCATTGCGAAGTCTATAGAATATGGGGACATACAAGACAGAAAAGAACTGCGTAAGAATTTAAGCTGCCACAGCTTCGATTGGTATGTAAAGAAGATATATCCAAAAAATTGGGTTCCAGGTAGAGGGCAAATCGCGGACGGATCGGTAGGTTTTCGAATAATTCTTTGTATAAATTAGTATTGTAATCATATCACAAAGCTTATGTGTCATGGGCACCAAAGATTCATCCTTATCTATGTTGTAATCAATTCATAGCCTGCTAGTGCAATTAGGATCATAGGGAGAAATGTGTTAATACAAGAAAAGAACTAAATGCATGTCTCGAATTTTTGTCCAACAATCACTCCATTTCAATACAGGGGTAATTTACAAACGAGAGTTTTTATTTCCACAGAAAAAATGTAATAACATATTGTTGGAAGTGGGCATAAGCTGCTGTAATTGATGGATTTAGGTGTACCATGATATTCCTGCTTTTAAATGTATCTTTGTACTTAACACCCACCTCGACCCCTTTTCCTATTCGTTAGTCAATCCATTTGAAATTGGTAATAAACAACTAATACGGCAGTCCATTTTATGTACTTTCTACTTTTCATGTAGTTTTTCATCCAGTCTAAACGTATATATTGATAACGAGAAAACGGCTAATTCCAAAAACATTTTCCTCTTATTTATTTTATAGCTTAGAAACATGGGCTTAGACAAGTGTTTACAAAATTCTAACATCAACGAAAGCTTTAAGTTATTTCCTTGTAAGCACTCTGGACTGAAACAGGTAACAAGCGTTTGATTAATAGATAATTTGTAATTAATGGAATCGCTATTAACTTCAATAAACGTGTGTGTGCGTGATGACCGAAGGCGAAATGGGTAGATACAAAGATGTGACTGGATGTGATTGGATGGGTGGATGTGACCGGATTGTACGTGGATGTGACGGAATAAGTGGATGTGTGTGGGTAGATGTGTTTGGATGGGTGGAATTATATGGATGGAAGAATGTGCTTGGATGTGTGGATTTGCATGTATGTGCTTGGACGAATGGTTGTGCTTGGATGGGTGGATGTAATTGGATGGGTAGATGTGATTGAATGGATGTATGAATGGACGTGTTGGATGGTTAGATGTGAATGGGTGTCCTTGGATGGGTAGATGTGACTGGATGGGTGGATGCGACGGGATGAGTGGATGTGCTTGGGTAGATGTGTTTGGATGGGCAGAATTACATGGAATGGAGAATGTACTTGGAAAAGAGAATGCGTGTGAATGGATGGATGAAAGAATGGATAGATGATGGTAAAGTTAATGCATAGTTATTATGTAAGAAATAATTACACCAATGTCACTCCTAAGTTTTGCCTTTAACACATTAAGAATGAGTGAAATAAAATTAAATGGATGGGTAGATAGATGGATGGATGAATGGATGGATTGATGGATGGATGGATGGATGGATGAATGGATGGATGGATGGATGGATGGATGGATGGATGGATGGATGGATGGATGGATGGATGGATGGATGGATGGATGGATGGATGGATGGATGGATGGATGGATGGATGGATGGTTTGATGGATGGATGGATGGATGGATGGATGGATGGATGAATCGATGGATCGATGGGTCGGTGGATGGATGGATGGATGAATGCGACTGGTGTGCTTGAATGGGTGGATGTGACTGGATGGGTGGATTTCCATTGAGGGTAGGTAGTGCTTGGATGAATGAATGAGTTGGATGGATGGATGTTAATGGGTGTGCTTGGATGGGTGGCTGTGACTGGATGAGTGGATGGAAGTGCATGGGTGGGTGGATGTGCTTTACAGGGTGGATGTGACCAGATGGGTGGATAGAACTCAAGTTGAATGTGCTCGAATAGACGGTTAGTAGATATATGTTGATTAATGGGAGGAGAAACATAAAACGAGTATCAACCATATAAATTGTTTTTTGTCAACTTTTCAGCATTTCTTTTTCTCGGCAAGAAGTCGCCTTCAAATACACCATGATGGTCATGTGTTCTGCTCTCATATCGTTGTGAATGGTACAATTATAAAAGGAGACTGTTCAAACAAAATGTATTTCATCCATCATTTGAAGGTAAAGTTAACGCATAGTTATTATGTACAATATATTTACACCAATGTCACTCCTGAGTTTTACCTTCAACACATTAAGAATTTGTGAAATAAAACTATTTTTTTTGATCCACGACAATTTAAGTATGAGAAGAACTTTGCCGCGAATCAAAGAAGTAAGTATTCAGATATTATTCCTTATTTATAGTAGTGGGCCACAAGCTTTTTTCATAATTACATTTAAAATTGATGCAAATCTAAGTTGTTTTCCAAATAATAATAATATAATAAAGTTTTAATGAAGGTACTGATATTTAGAGTTTACCTTTCTTCTGTGATAGAAATTATTTTGCAACTGGAGTTCGTATTTAGATTAAAAGAATTATTCTATAATCTAGTATTCGGTTATCCGGGCATTTTTTCAAAGTTCTTTTTTACGCACGCTATGCTAACCAATAAGGATTGCTGATTTTGTTATAATTTACTCAGTTATTTTCTCTTAATTAGGAGTATCAAATATTTAAAAACTTTGGCATATGTTGATCTTGATATTCTTAAAAAAAATAAGTCAAACTTTGATCCATAGGCAGCAGGGTAATAAAGAATATTCTTGCCCAAAGTTGGTCGTTTTAATGTTAGTGTCAATGGAGAGTAGTGTTTATTTTCACCGACAACTCAATTGTGCACGCATTGTGACGTCAGACCGAATACTCTCATAAAAATAAAGACAATTTGTTATATATTTATGGTTAAAATACTTTCAATTATAAATCAAAACATGCTGAGTTGCTATGATGTGTAAGAAACCTTTTATTTTATTTAAATTTTCTAGAAAGGTGACCCACTGGAAGAAAAGAGTTCGGGAAAATGTCTTGATGTTAATGTTACGACGAGCGAATTGATTCTTGCCGAATGTAACAAAAAGGAGAACCAACGATGGGAGTGGGAAACATATTTTAGATTCATAAATAGTAAATTAGGTTTCTAGCTTTCTGATTTGTTAAAATCCATTCAACAATAGCTATTTAAGTAAGGAGAAGTGATCAACACAATCTTTCTCTGTTTATTTTACATGTTTTTGAAAAAAGTGTTTATGGTAACAAGCAATAAGTAAAGTAAAACTTGTTCTGCACCCCTTCTTCATTACGATTAAATATACTTATTAACTTCTTTTGAGAAAATAAGTGAATTAAATTAAATTTTTCGGGTGTGTTAAATAATTTCAGCAAAACGTAAAGAAATAATGAAAGTAAACTGAATGTTTTTTGCCTTCTCCATTAAAATATCATCTTCATTGAGATATTATGGCAGACCATATGAGCCAGGAAAGAAAGTGTAAAATGACCTACATTACGCAACTAGAGGAAAGTCAAGAGTCACCACAATTGAACCCTTATTGCAGTTGCTGGTATAACTTAAGAGGCTGTAATATGTGAATGTTGTTTCAAAAAAACGTTTAGTGGTCTACACTATATAGAAAACCTTTTCGAGCAAGTATCTACAAAATATATTTATATGTACCGTATATATATATATATATATATATATATATATATATATATATATATATATATATATATATATATATATATATATATATATATATATATATATATATATATATATATATATATATATATATATATATATATTATATATATATATATTTATATATATATATATATATATATATATATATATATATATATATATATATATATATATATATATATATATATATATATATATATATATATATATATATATATATATATATATATATATATATATATATATATATATATACATATATAAATATATATATATATATATATATATATATATATGTATATATATATATATATATATATATATATATATATATATATATATATATATATATATATATATATATATATATATATATATATATATATATATATATATATATATATATATATATATATATATATATATATATATATATATATATATATATATATATATACATCTATATATATATATATATATATATATATATATATATATATATATATATATATATATATATATATATATATATTTACACATATATATTTATATTTATGTATATATATATATATATATATATATATATATATATATATATATATATATATATATATATATATATATATATATATATATATATATATATATATATATATATATATATATATATATATATATGTATATATAT